>JAOVYW010041121.1:0-26393 GCA_025775045.1 Hiodon tergisus | reverse complement strand
TAAACTATATATTACCTACCCACCTGGTTTACCTCTTGGGTAAACATTGGAGCTGTTGCATTTCTTTTTCGCATGATAATTCACTTAGCAACCCCAGCTGTACATCTAACTCGTTTTAGAATTACAAAATAAAAAAAGATTGCTGAAAAATAATTTTGGTCAAAAATATCTAGTTTTAAGTCAAGATTATTTTTTGAAAAATATGTTTATATGTCTTATTGGGAACTTGGAAAATTTCTGCAAGCTGACTAAATCATCAAACTAACTAAATCAGTGATTGGCATGAGCATTTTAGTACAGACTCTTCGGTCGAGGTGAAACGCCCTCTCCGCTGTCATCGCTGTCTTTGGAGGATTGGTTAGAACGGGATTAATGCGGGTGCCCAGTACGCCGACAGTGTGGTGACAGTGGGGCGCTATCCATCTGCTCCGTTAGAACAGGACGCACACTTAGTGTACTTAAATTGTATTTGCGTGAAATGTCTGCAAACTTCAATTTCGGTTAACCTTCTTTCAGGTAGGATTTGTCAAACAGTCTAGGCTATGTGTAAAACAGCGAACCATTATGCGAATATTATGAGTAAAACATTTTTTTAGGATGCTTTTTCTTCAAATTGTATCTTCGTTCTTGATGTATTACTTTATCTGATCGTTTAATAGAGCGTTAATGTTTTAGATTGGAATACTGAGATTTTCTGCTGTCCTGTGTAGTGAGTAACAAGTCTCTTACTAATTTAATGCAGAACAGCGCTCTTTAACTTCAACTGTGAACGTCAACATTATAGTCCTTTTTGGAAGAATATTTATTTGAATATATTTGAAACATTCTATTGTAACATTTGCCTTTTGTTTTGTAACTACATCGCTATGATACTGCAGTAAGACGAAATGGAAATTCGCAAATGTGCTGTCTGAAGTGTAACGTCGCTTAGCTTGTTTAAAGTCTGAATAAGAACAATTTTACTGTAGACTTAAAATCATGCTGAAATGTGAGCCGTCTTGTTTTCACGTTGAAGTAAAATGAACGTACTGCATTTCAAAATTAAAATGTCTTATTTATTTTTAAATAATATGCGTGTTCTAGAAGGTTTTTATTTAATGTCCTTTAGCGCAAGCAACCTCATTCTCACATATACAGCGTTAATATGCAGTATCAGAAATACAGTCATAATTTCAGTAATTTTAGTTATATCATTAATTTTAATCGGTGTGTTAAGGTCAAAATCTCAGCAAGCCTCTTATTATTGAGTAGAACCCGTACTCATAAAAAGCCTTATTAAATTACTTTTACGAATTTACAGTGCAATGTCAAACTTATAGTTTAAATGACTGTAGCCACACCAGATGTGAATACCCAATTTTAATACTATTTCCCATTGAAATCACACTTTGATAAATTGCAGCTTGGACTAGTAATTAATAAATTAACAATTATATTTTAACATATTTATTTAGAAACTTTAATATATTGAATGCTTTGGGGGGGTTAACCCGAAAATGTATTCAGAAATAGTACTTAAATGACAGTTACACAACCATCCAATCTTTATAATAGAAAACATCGTGCTTTAGTTGTAAAGAAACCAATGACTCAACTGTGTTTTACACCAGTGCTAAGAATGTGTTGGCTATGATTTATTAAGTACTTCCAAAGAAATTCTGTTGCTATTTCTCTAATGACGTCTTAAATGAATCATTGACTATAGCAGGATAAATGCCAATCAGTTAGCTGTCGGTAGCGTTAGCCATTACCAGGTCCAGATGTTATAGGGATTTGCAAGCCTCAATTTGTGTATCAAAATATATCCTATTTCCTCACTTTAACCCCTTGAGATTCAATCTGGCTTAAAAAATAAGGTATTAAGTGCTTGTTTAACCTCTTTTTCATGTATTCTCTTCCTCTCTCTTTCTCTCTCCTTATCCTGTGTCCCTGTCTTTGTCTCTCTCCCTCATTCTAGACAACTGAAACCTGCTAATGAACACTCTTATCCCCTGCATGAGTGCAATAAAAAAAAGGGTGCTTGTTAGAGATACATTAGGACAGAAAGGTCAAGGGGACCTCTGGGATGTGATGATTTTGTCGTGAGACATCAAAGGGAAAGGTGTTATCCTGTTGTTAGTGTGAAAGTGCAGGTGTGAGAAAACAGTTTGTGTTTGCTGACAGCCATAGAGCGGCATTGCATGCATGTGTTGCACATAGAGAGCCATCCAACCTGTAGAAATATGCGTGGCTCAGTGTGATCAGCAGTGTGCCTAGTGTGTGTGTGAGTGTGTGTGCACACATGTGGCAATAATGAGTAATGGGTACTCACACACTATTGGAGTGTTTCTTATGCCCACGGAGACAACAAAATCCACAGGACCCACAACAGCCCCATCGCCATGCCAGACCTTTCCTGCCAATACGGTGCTACCCCGAGATACAGCCACGCCCACGCCACTGTATGTACTGGATGTTGAACAGTTCTGTATGGTCAGGGGTTCTGGAGTGGGTTCCACTTGTAGATCATTCAGAGAGTACCTCAAGGCGTATTTTTCTTCGTGACCTTTCAGTCTTATCTTTAAGTTGAGTTATATTCAATATGAATCCATTTTAACAAAGTGTCTCGCAGTTGAATGAATCTATGTCTATGTGTGTATGTATTTTCCCTCTCAGTTTGCCCAAGACTTTTGTGCAGTCTCTAATCCGGTGCATTTTTTCTAACACTGCTGCGACTTTGTGGTCTCTCGTAGTCGCTCGTGTGAACGGTCACTCCAAAGTAGAGCGCGCTGCCCGCGACTCGGCCATGGGTTACGACAGCACCTCCATGATGAGCAGTGAGCTGGAATCCAGCTCCTTCATCGACAGTGAGGAGGAGGAAGATGCCAGCAGGTCAGTGATCTCCTATTGTCTGCCACCCGAACCCAAAGTCATTCCTAATGGGTTCAGTCCAGCCTAAAATAACCAGCATATAACTAGGTACCGAGATGCTGATACCAAAACAGCAAGCTGTGGTGAGGAGGGCGGAGGCAGCATGCGTTCACATACATTCCTGATTAGATCGGGACGTGGCTACATGGCCCAATTCAAAAAGACCATTGGTTATTGCTGTTTTTTTCCCCGCTGATGGGCTGGCCCTGTACTTCTCTGGCCGTTCCTACCCGTCTCTCTCTCCTTCACCCCCAGACTCAGCAGCTCCACAGAACAGAGCTCCTCTTCCCGGCTGATGCGTAGACACAAGCGGCGGCGCCGGCGGCACAAAGTGGCCAAAATAGATCGGGTGAGGTTCATTGGCCGCGCACACGTGTCGCGGTTTCCGTCCGCGATTTGGAAGCCTTTCCAGAAGCTGATTTCTAACTGCGATCACAGTGTTTTGTGCGATATGTCATAGAATATCTGGCTGTACAGAATAATTGCTGTGTAGTGGGTGTGAAACACTAATTGTGGTCTGTTTTTATTTTATTTTTTTCATAGTCATCTTCATTCAGCAGCATCACGGACTCTACCATGAGTCTCAACATAATTACGGTCACCCTCAATATGGGTAAGGACTCTTTTCTCGAAATGCTGGGGTCTGTCGTCCACTGAATGTAGCATTGACTGTTTTCCCTTGTTTGCAGAGAAGTACAACTTCTTGGGGATCAGCATAGTGGGACAGAGCAACGACAGGGGAGATGGGGGAATCTACATCGGCTCCATCATGAAGGGGGGCGCCGTGGCGGCTGATGGCAGAATAGAGCCGGGAGACATGCTCTTACAGGTGAGGGGGGTTCCCGTTACCATTGGCCGTTCTGTTCTGTGCACAGCACATACTCTCTAGAAAGTGAATGATTGAGGAATGTGCAAGATATTTTTTGAAGCAAGCTCAGAACCCTGCTTTTAGGTACCATTACTAGATGCACTGCTGGGATCAAATTAATTCATTGTAAATGCTGTTTGCTGTACTTCTAAAGAACCTCCATTATACGTTGTATGATATACAACGTATAATGAATAGGTTTCTGTTAAGTCTATATTTCCTATTTAAACCAGTGAAGATTATTGCGGCAGCACTATATATGCTATTGTTACTGGTATTTTTTGATTTTTATGAAAAAATTATATTTTGTTACCAAAGACCTTTTTATTGCATGTATATTTTCATAATGTTTAATTACTATATAATGTTAGCTTACTATAAGATTACTATAAAATCTGATGCCATTTGAACTTGCCCTTGAATGACTTGAATGTTGTGACACACAGGTGAATGATGTCAACTTTGAGAACATGAGCAATGATGACGCTGTGAGAATCCTGAGAGAGATTGTCTCCAAGCCTGGGTGAGGAGAGCAGTGCATTAAAATACAGACTACAGAAGTGGCACATGCAGGGCCAGTTGTTTTTTAACTGAACATTCCATGGATACATTCAAATAGAAAGGTAGAAATAGGATGTAAGAACCAGTCGCCTGAGCTGGATAAAGTTTATATCAGTCTCTCCACGAAAGCGGCAGCTGACTTTGTACCAGACTGACTGTCACATGCACCTCCCACAGCCCAATCTGTCTGACAGTGGCTAAGTGTTGGGACCCCTCGCCTCGCAGCTACTTCACCATCCCCAGAGGTGAGGAGACACGAACGTCTGCCATCACACCTGATGACGTCTCTGGTTTGATGACCAGACGGAGCAGGGCCTTCTGCTGCAATAACGCCTGTCTGTCCGTTTGTCCCCGTAGCCGAGCCAGTGCGACCCATTGACCCTGCAGCCTGGATCTCCCATACCACCGCACTGTCGGGCCCATTCCCGCAATACGGTACAGGCCATCTCTTCACAGACAGAGGAGATAAAGACTCTAGTGGTGTGTTTTAAATTGAAGGCCTGGGTTCTGGCAATCGTGTGTGAAGCATCTTTAAGAAGGACCATCCCAAGGTGGATATGACTTCTTTGGTGGGCAGCATTTCGAAAGTGGCCATTTTGGACTTTATTTATCTTTCAGAGTTTGATGACTTACCTCTATCGGTGAGTAAGACAGACATGGCAACCATTGTGAAGGTGATGCAGCTTCCAGACTCGGGCCTGGAGATCCGGGACCGAATGTGGCTGAAGATCACCATAGCCAACGCTGTTATTGGTGAGTAGGAGGGTAAAGGGCATGTGTTCCTGTGCGGAAGGGTAACAGAGTGTAAATGTTCACGCAGTAAGACAGGAGGAAGGAATATGGGCTTGTCTGTTATTAAGAATGAACACGATCAAGTTTACATTACCCTAGAATGTTGGAGCCATGCTCTCTTTTCTAATGATAACCTTCCACAAGGATTTACATTGCATTGGGGTGAAACATTGGACTATGGACTTTGGGGTCACGTATTTTACAGTCCCAGCGTGTATTCCTGTCAGGAGCTGACGTGGTGGACTGGCTGTACTCACGGGTGGAGGGCTTCAAAGACCGCCGGGATGCCAGGAAGTACGCCAGCAGCTTGCTGAAGCACGGCTACCTGAGGCACACGGTCAACAAGATCACTTTCTCAGAGCAGTGCTACTACACCTTCGGCGACCTCTGTCATAGTAAGGTCACGGTCAACGTACTTCCTCGGGATTTTCTTTCCTCTGTTTAAATTCCTGGATGTAACTACTGATTTATTTTGTCTCCCTCAGACATGGCTTCTCTCAACCTGAATGAGGGTTCCAGCGGCGGGGGTTCCGAGCAGGACAGCCTGGCCCCACTGCCACCTCCGGCCACCAACCCATGGCCCCAGGGAGGGCAGCCGTTCCCCTACCCATCCTACTCAACTGCACCACCAAACTTCCCCCCTGGGTACTCGGACCCCTGCCACAGCTTCCACAGTGGCAGTGCAGGAAGTCAACATAGTGAGGGTGAGTAGGGGAGCTGTCGACAGGATTGAAGCCTTTCAAAATACTGCTTATCCATGACGAGGAAAAATTTTAAGAAATGCATGTTCTAAGTAGAACACGGTTAATAGACTTCAAAATGGTTCATATTGATTACAGTAAGTATGGTTTGCACATTAAGGCAACTCATTCTTCAGATGAGGCTGTTGAATAAAGCGATTTGTGCAACAGTGTGCAGCTAGCTGCATGTTCCAGCCATAAATGCAGAACTATGGCTGCGGGACATGTGGTTATATAACTCTACGGCTATAAATCGGGGCTATAAATAAGGATAATCGTACTGATTATGATCAATAAGTACGATGCTGTACAAGAACGTACTGTTCATATTAAATCTTAGATAATTAGATCTTAATAAAAGTAATTTTATTTAAGGATCCACTACTTTACGTTTCGTCACTGTATTCAGTTATACGCAATACTGTATGTAATCTCAGTAAAAACAATACAGCTATGATTTCAAATGAACTTGCATACATTTCACAAGATTAGTTTATCTCCGACTGAGGACATTGATTTCAGTTAGTAAACTGACTGTTAATCAAAATTAAGTCTCTCTTTTAGATTCGTAACCGACCAGATAGGTATCTCCACTGATTGACATGCACATTTTTTGTATGTTTCCAACAGACAAATGCTCTTTTTTAATTGGCTGCATATCTACCTTATTAAAATGAAAGGCTGTTTAACAAACTTAGCAATAGTATGTACATTTATTTATGTATTTGTTTATTTAGGAAACCAGATTGTAATAGCCAGGTTGGCGGCAATTGTCTTACATGTATCACATGCCCTTCATCAGTGTCAGTACATGGGTATTTGAAGTAAAAAAACGTACCCAGTATTGACACTAGAATGTCCCATCCCCCTTACTAAGGGAGATTACAATGCCGTCACCACACTTCACAGTGAAAACCTAGGCAGTGTGACATGCATTTTAAATGAGGATTGTGGCTCCATGAATTGACCGAATTCCACGAAGGAAAGTGACTTGGCCTTTGCACAGCTTATTCATGCTCTCACAGAGACCGGCTATCAGGCCATATTCACGCCAGGTCGGGCATGTAACTTTTGCTGCAAAAATGTGCTTTAAATGGGAAACGTGTTTTTCTTGGATAGATCCATTTCATCCCAAACCTCCTTGAACAGACTAAGGATGGTGGTTCATTGTCTTCTGCTGCATTCCTTATTGCTTTTGTGTGAAGAGCCCGTCATGCTTTGAGGTCGTTGGAGTACATCTTCTGCAGTTTTTACGGATCGGAAACTTTCAGCGCAAATACTCATTTTGGTGCGTAGATGCTGTCGACCTGTCGCTTTCTCGCTCATCCTTTTTTCCTATCGTGTTCTGTTTGATTCATTTTGTCTGCACAGGAGGTCTGTTTTTACTTGGCTAGTAGTCAACAGAGGGTTAGATACTCAATTGGAGATCATGTTAAACTGCAGTAAGAGTGACGGTGAGTGACAGTCTTTATGCCGGTTTGCCGTGTCTGTATGTGCTTTTTGCCGGTTTTACCTTCATATCATGTTTCCTTTCTTGCCATCCCTCACGGTGCTATCTACCATTTTAGCTGCCACATTGGTGCCGAACTGCCATTGTTTTTTGGACATGGAAGCGTAGCCGCGTGGGTGTGTGTGAATGGTTTGAGGGGAGAAGAGGAAGTCGGCGTTCTCCTCTTGCTCTTCTGCTCCCTCATTGTTGAGCCGTAGGGAGAACTGGAGCAGGACTGGGTTGGCCTGGTCTGTTTGTAACTGTGTTGTTCCCTCTGTTTCTGCTGGGCTACCATAGACTGATGAAGGAGGTAAACCCAGGACTCTGGGGGATCCGGTAAGCCAGCTTCCCTCCCCCTTTCTTTGTGTGTATATATATATATATATATATCTCATTGGCTTTCCCTTTCGTCCGTTCCTTCATCTCATCCGGCCTGGGGTCTTGGATTGTGATTTGACCACTGTTGCTGCCGCTTCCCTTATCCTAAAAGTCCATTCACCTCTTGTGCTCTCCTGGCCATGCATCTCTCTCTCTTCATGTGGTGGGACGCTTTGTGGCACAGTGTTGCATTGACAGCAAGCTGCTGTGTGGCATTCTGACAGCGAGGATGAGAGACACGCGATTAAGCCGGAGGGGACCTGCACATGGTCCACGCGGACAGGTTTCCTGATGTCAAACTCTTTGTAGCTTTGTAGCTCGAAGGAATCCCCTGTGGGTGTCAATCCCCGCAGGCAAAGCCTTCTCTGAGCTTTACTTGTGTACAGCCTTTGTGTTTAAACAAGGGAAAACAACGAGTGGGGGGCTGGAGTCTGATGTTTCGTGTAACTGTAGGAATTTGTTTATTAGTTCACAATTAGTTTCACAATTAAGGATTCCGTTTCTTAACTTAACATTTTGTTTTGGTACAGATTCATCTAACCCAGAGCAGAGTCAGGAGAGTTGCACGTTTGCCAGTGCAAGTGTAGTGCTTCTCACTTAGCCTCCTCATCTTCCTCTTCCCACAGGTAGCAGAAGCAGTGGCTCCAACCCTATGGCAGGGAAAGGACGCCCCTCACCACGAGACAAGGACCGCAAGTCGACAGGCAGTGGGGGCAACGAATCAGAGCTGGCCACACAGGGAGGTTGGCAGCCTGAGCGGTCGGCCAGCCAACTAAGCCATCAAAGCCACACTCGCTCTAGTCACAGTCAGATTCATTCTAGCCACAGCCACACCCACTCGGTTTACAGCCACGCACAATCCAATAGGAGTCAAGTGCACTCCCAGAACAGCCATACCTTCTCTTACAGCCATGCCCCGTACACCCAGTACAGCCACGTCTCCTGTGCTTACAGCGACCGAAGCCACGCGTCCTCATACGGCCCCCCCGGGCTGCCGCCCCCTTACAGCCTCATCCGGCTGGCCCCCAAAACGTCAGTCAGCAGTTGTCCCCCAGGGGCCCCGCCTGTGCGTGAGCTTGGGGCCGTGCCACCAGAGCTCACTGCCAGCCGCCAGTCCTTCCAGCATGCTATGGGCAATCCCTGTGAGTTCTTTGTTGACATCATGTGAGGGGATAGTGCATATCCCAGCACCACTGCTACTGACTGTATCAGAGATTAGACATTAGGCCATATGCACACACTTACTCTCTCATCAAGACTTCACTTTACGTCTGTGCTAATCCAATGGGAAATGCTCTACAACAGCACGGCTGCAAAGTGTTTCGTGTACCTTACAATGGCCACCCTGCCAACCTTTGTTAATTTCATTGAATGTCACTGAAAGTACTTTTCAGTGTGAGCCTTTGTGGCCCTTAAAGTGAGGCCCTGCTGTGGACTGCACATGGACAGTTCTGGATCCTAACCCCCAGACACAATGCCCTAGGTTCAAAGCAAGCTCCAGGCTCTGGAGGTGGGACTCTGACAAGGAGTAATCCTCAATCGTCTAGCAACCCCTTTCCCAAAGGCTGGTTAACTTTGAAAAAGCCGAAATACAGTTTATTTGCCAACTAGAGAAAGACCTTCCAAGAAGAACGCCTTGGCTAGGTCATGAGTGCCTAACGTGTTTACTCCGATTCGCCGGCATTGCAGGTGAACTGGTGTTTAAAAAAAAAGGATAAAATTTTTGCATGGCAGTCTTTACACCGAAAATGAAAGGTCTGAAATTTTAACACTTCTTGACTTTTCAAGTTTTTCTCCTAACAGCATCTAGACTAACAGAGGTCAGTTTATAGAGGAATGCATTTCTATTTAAGTTGCGTTCCCTCTGTGCGATGTTGTTTCCAAATGTGTTCATAATGATATTCAGACAAGCAGTGCCCCTAGTGGATTAGCGGCAGTCAGTTTAGAGGCCTGCACTATTCAACCATGAACCACTTCACTTCATTTAGCCGCATAATACACCTGGCTGAGCCAGGGTTTGCAGAATGTACAAATCAGTTCCGTTTCATCCTATTCAAAACCCAGATTGCTGAGTTTTGCCAAGTAACAATGTCTAAAAACATGCCTCAGAGTGGTCCACAGTGCTTCTGTACCGACTTTGAACTGATCCCTGATCCAAGAAAAAGTTATATCACAATCCTCTGCACTGGGTGGACGAGCTAATTTAAATGTAGAGTGATGACGACGACAACCAAAGGTTTTCGCAGGCGGTGTTGTGTGTGTTGCAATCTTTAATCTGGAATGTCTGCAGAGGAAAAGCATTCTGGAAGCTTTCAGCTAAATGTTAATGTCTGAGGTCCAGCCACCTCTTAAAAACCTTGATTGATATAGGTTTAATGTGATGAAGTAAAACGAAAACATTTGAAAATGATTATAGTTAACTATGTGTCGATTTTCAACCATCATTGTCAAAATTGTTGATAATTTTTTATGTTTGATCAGAAGTGTTACGCTGTACCACTCCCTTTTCCCCGGGCCCTATAAAAAAGCATTTCGGCACTCTCGATTATTTGTGCACTTTTTAATGTGACTATCTGGCCCTTTAGTATGAAACACTGTTTGCAATCTGAACTTTCTGCTTGCTTTTGTTTCTTAAAAGCTGAAGAGGAATAACAAATTGTACATAACAAATATAAAATTGATATTATATGTTTAAAGATATGATTATTGCATTTTTTTTCTAAACCGATGCATTGTAAATTAATAGAATGGAAGTGGTGTTTGGATATAGATGGATATATCTGTTGTTTTAAAACAATTTTGTCACTTAAAATCCTGTTAAAAACCGAATTTGCCTTGAATTCTCTCATTTTTAACGATCCTTTATTCGAGGAATAAAAACAACATATACCATGTATAGTCAACCTCTTGTATGAGTACACCACAACTACGCCATCTCAAGTCAACTCAAGTGAGGATCAATGTTGCCACCTAGTGCACAATTATGCTACTACTGCTAAGATAGCAGCCCTTAATTTTTCATAATCAGTATGAAGTTCGGAAGCCAAGGATGTAATACTTACGAGTAAGACCCTTGCCATTTATATGACGATTAGGACCACATATTATTCAGTTGTGAGAAAGCAAAGACTATAAAGGATAAGATTATATGCAGGTATGAATATAATCAATCATGCTGTAATGTACGCAATTTATTTCTAATCAACAACTAATATTTTTCTCCCAGTTTGGAACCCACAACCACGCACAAGGACAGTTTAGAA
The DNA here is from genome assembly GCA_025775045.1 of Hiodon tergisus. NCBI lineage: Eukaryota > Metazoa > Chordata > Actinopteri > Hiodontiformes > Hiodontidae > Hiodon > Hiodon tergisus. The sequence goes on along the minus strand of JAOVYW010041121.1, from coordinate 15,392 downwards.
CGCTGACGCACTGCTCTGACGCACAGACCGTTGAGCAGTTGGTTGTTTAACACCGCTTATTACCCTCCCCATACAGAAGATTCAGAGTAGATGCACATCTCTATCAAAGGCGCTGAGAACCTACAGGTGCCCATTATGCCGCAGGCATCGCTGTTAACCGGTGAGTCAAAAGAAATCAGATCCTCTTTCTCATTTCTGACCCCAGAACGCACTGCCAATTGTGTGCCACTGCTTCTGCATTGCTCAGATGCATTTGCCAGTGGTTACGGTTCAGTTCCAGCACTCTATAAATTAAAGCATGTGCTCGTAATTGAGCCCATGTACGTTCTAATTGTTAGAGATCAATTCAATTGATCAATTTTTAGAAGACGTGGTTTTTAGTCGTGGTAGCCCACTTTTTAGATCAATTCAGATGCATGATAAAATTAAGATCTTCATGATCTCTGAATAGCATAACACCAACGGATGACGTAGATGTAGACAGCCCATGAGTGTTTCCTTCCTGTGGCCAGGCTGAATCTAACTGCCATGTGTAGACACATCATTGCCAGTGTGAGGAAGTCACACATCCGCCCTGGCTTCCTCTAGGTGACATAGGCACTGAAGATAAAGCATTGCAAAGCACTGAACAGGAAATTGACACTTAGATCTATTGATTCTGTTGAACACAGAATTTATACTTTGGGTAGGCAGCTAACTTTTTTTTGTTTTTTAAAGTTGTTTCGGGATGTCTGGACTTTTGTGGACATCTACGCCCACTCTGCCAGACAGTTGGTCTATGTTTGTCCTGCCTCGTTGCACTTCAAAGCATGACGTCTTTATATTTATTGCTGATTACTTTGGTTAATATCTTCCTGTCGGTGCCCTTTACCCTTCCCCTGCTGGAAAATATTAATGTGTGCTGCTGACATTTGTGCTACAATGTTTTAAATTTAGGCTTAGTTGTTATTAAGACTGAGGTCACTGCACATGATTTTATTTATTACATAAAAAGCATTGTTATTGTGTGAGGGAGAGCAGGTCTGCTAAACTCTACTAGGTAACCCAGTATATCTGAGGGCTTACTGATTAAAGGTGAAAAGCAGAAGTGTGATTATGACCACGTCTACACGATATAGCACATGATACAATGTTTTTTATGTAACAGAGAGAAAGAAAATTGGTGAATCCCAACTCATGTCAAATCAAGAGACTTCATTTGTTCTGAGGATGATGGTTCTTCAAATGAGGGACTAAGATGGGAAGGCCTTTTAATGTGCATTGGACTCATCTCCTAAAGTCTTATGTCGAAAAATTATATCTGTAACTGTACATAAACTCTAAACATTTGCTTCCTAGTCTTGAAGACGAAGCTAATCAGTGCGTTATCTTAGAAAACAAAACACATACTGTAGCGTTTTTCGGAGTGCTACTTCTCTGCGCGGATTCGACACCGTTTAACAGGAATCACTACTCTTTATTTCGCACATGCACTTGCGACCGCCTTGACAAAGCCAGAACTGGTAGTGCAAAGAACTGACAAGTACACAGAAACACACAGTAAGTCCTCACTCGCTCTAGCAAACACGCCCGCGGTGAGGGAACAGAACCTCGCCCAAACGAACTCATATTACAAAGACAAACAATACAACATATTTGCCTTCAACAATAAACACAACCGGCACATAGAACACGCTATATACACGGTTAAAGTCTCGGGAGCCAGGCTTCCCAGCAGCCCCCGTGGGGATGGCTTTAGCCCATTGGCGTGGGAAGCGCTCCTAGCCATCCCCGCTACAATATTTTTGTAGATTAATTGAGTCATGATGGTTTGGCTACCACCAGACACCTACTTAAAAGAGTTCTAGTTTTTATAAGTATCTCAAGGAAATGCTATTAAATACAGATGTAAAATGTCATTAGCTGGTGGCCAAGTCTCACTTTCCTCCCTGCCAGCCATGCTTAAGGTTAAGTGACTAACACAATGTGAGTTTGAATCATACCCTTCCTGTCCTATAATTGAAGGACAATAAAGGTAATGTATTATGCTTTACTAAACTAAACATAATATCTTATTTACTAGGCAGGAGGAAGCTGCAGAATCATGAAAAGTTAGTTTGCAGTACTAACATAAGCTCCCTGGTTAGCTGTAGTTATAAAAACTCATACTTGATACAAGGGAAATGTGACACAGAGACAGTCCATACAATTAAATTAATATGAGTGGTAAGTTTCTATAGAATTCCAATGCTCAACGAAGAAGAGCAGCACTTCAACAAGGCTTGTAAAAGCAAAAGAGAGCTGCCATCCCTGTTGTCATGGGGAGGTAACAGCAGGTCTACCGGATGAACATTTTTTCTTCATAATCGTAAACCTGACATTAAATCAAACCTTTCTAATAGCGAATAGTCAGTATAGAGGACAGTTCTAAATATATTTATACCAGATAAACTAGCATCCGTATGCAGGAGAGTCTCCAAAAAACGCACGATTGTAAAACTTACTCGGTGCCCAGACTGTAGTTCCAGGCTTTGTGGTAATAAAGATTTGTTTTATAATCTATAACTTTTGGTCATAAATGAGTGTAATCTCCGACACCTTCTACTGCCCACCGTGTAAAACCTCTTCCTTTTTTCTACCGTTTGAACATGATATGTCAGGACAACTTGTTTGTATAATGTATTTCGCGTCTTGTCGCTTTATAAAACGGTCACCGAAGAGAGAAAAAACATTGAGGATAATGCATGCGAAAGGTGACATGTCAGTGACGTCAATCACTTCGTTTTGCGTCATGCTAAAATGTTTCATAAAAACGCCTGATAAATAGGGAAAATATGTGCAACCGCTACGATTTACATATAACACGCCCCAAACCTAACAGATGATAAGAGCACGGGAAAATACGCGGAGATTGATTTCAAACTGGTGAATTTTAAGTCGCTTAACTTTAACAAGAGGAGAAGCCCGAGTTCCAAGTGAGTTTTGGTCTAATTGTCAATCAAATGTTTAAATTGGAAATTAAATATTGAAATGGGAAATTATGCTTTGCTCAAGTGAGCCAGTAAACGATTATATTTCGTTAAGTTAAATATTTTCGATTATATAAGTTAAAGAAAAATGAATACAGTGTCTGACGCTTATTATCAATCCTGATAATAACAAATTCTGTTTATCAACATTTTTTTCGGGAACTAATTCTGTCTCATAGACTTTAATTCTATCCGATTTCAGTAAATCAACAATTTTCCATTATTACTGAATGAGCGGAATTCAAAATTGACTAAATTTATGAGCGAAATACAATAATTTAAATTACAAGTTTAGGATACGACATGCGGATTGTTTACATGTAGAAGTAACGATTGACACATTGGTAGACATGTCTATAGCCAATAAAATTCAGATTATAGAGGAACCAATTTACGGGGCTAGGTAAAACCCAAATACAAATTTGTTCGATCGCATCAAAAATAAGAAAGAAAGTGATTGTGAAATATGTTTGTTCTGCTCAAATTGAAAATAGACTGACTTTTAAAACAAACAACTCGATCATTGTCATGCTGGTACGTCTGATTGCCTGAACTTCCTAGGAAGTTCCAGAAGCTTTCTATGAAGCGCCAGAAAACTAAAATTTCAAACTTGGATCAACACTTATTTATCTGAGCAAAAATACAATATTCTACAATCATTTTCTTTTTAAGGTATGAAAAATATGGAGGCACTGTAGTTTTTAAAATTAGATTCATGACTGTATTGTACTGTATATTAAAGTGGAAGGCTTAATGGGACTTGTTTTCTTATATATAAAAAAAAGTCTGTTATACACCAGTCAAAGTCAAATTGCTGAGGTAACCAGCTCCGAACGCAAGGATTGGATGAATTACTGAAGGTCTTTGGCCTCCTTGATTTCAGCCAGGTTGTACAGGATTGTGAAGACAGACATCTGAGTCATGGTGAAGGTAACTGTCCACACTCTACTCATGCTGGCGTGTCTGCAGAGTACCCATGGGTCCAACAACAGATGTGCACAGTTGAGAAAAATGGGTGAGACTGAAACATGCTGTGATAAATGTATGCCTGGTAAGTTTTTTGGCCTCAACTCATGCTGAGATGTCTTAAAATTATTCTAGTTATAATAGAGATCATTTGATTCAAATGTATGGATTATCTTCTTTGTTTTCATTGCACACTTTTAAACAATTTTGTCATTGTCAGTTTTTTAGGGGTCATGTTCTCAGGTTTTATTATGGGTTCTGTGAAAACAAATGACGTTTTTACAGATGCGTTACGAATAGATCCTATGAATATCTATCTGTCACCACTGCAACACAAATCAGGCTTGACTAAATTAACTGAAATCGGTGTATATTTTAAAAATCTAGCAATGTGGCGGCAAAATACCTTTATGCAGAGTTGAATGTTTGTGAATGTTTAAGGAATTATTTGCAATATCTATGACTCACACCCACCGATCAGTGACATCAACACCAAACATTTTACATAAAGGAAGGACGTAAAAGTTACTTTGAGATAGCTCCAAAAGCATTTGTGTGTGTTTACAGGAAATCGAAGGGTCAAGGAATGTGGTCTGGTCGCAGACCTCTGTGTCCCATGTGAAAATGGAACCTACATCATTAACCCCACTCTGTACTTCTGCCATTTCTGCACACGATGTATAGGTATGGCACACAATAACTAAACTTTCCTATAAAGCTAAAGAAGGATGTGACTTTAAAGAAGACACTAAAGTCGAAATTTCGCATAAAACATCAACGTTTATTCCAGCTTATATCTCAAAAGGTGTTATAGACTCAGAAGGTATGTGAAATGTGCTGAGATTTGTGATATGTTTGTGTGCAGGCCTACGGATACTGAAACACCCCTGCACAAACAGCATGGACACCGTCTGTGACTGTGTGAAGGGGTACCGCTGTGGGGATGTCCAGTGTTCCTTCTGCGAGGAGGAGTGTGGAAAGGGGCATGAGCCTAACGGCGAAAGTATGACCATATGATCAATTTCTGCAATAAAGCACAGTACTGGTAAAACTAAGTATATTTATCTCCCTCTGGGTATCAGTATTTTTGTATATATATATATATATATATATATATATATATATTGCATATTGTAGGTCAGAAACTGGGTTGCGATTTCTGGAATTCACACGACATACACATTGCACCAACTAATGTGCCCAACTCAAAAACCAAGGTACCTGCCTACCCTCTTTAAATGGCTGAACATGTGATGCTGTCACTGATTTTCATGGAAAGGGGAGGTGTACCCAATGAAGTCAGCACTCAGTGTACAGTGTATACATACATACATAGATACATACACACATTTTTATTTAAGAAGCATTAATGATTTTAGATTAAGTGATAAGGTTAATAGGCTGCATGCCTCTTGCAGGGACTTGCCGTGAATGCCCTCTTGGGACCTTCAATGACCAAATTCACCATAAATGCACCCCTTGGAGAACAAGGTGAGCCCTTCAATGGTCTTCACATCCAAAGCCTCAGTTTTTTTGTTTGTTAAGGTAAACAATAAACCTAACGCAGACATATAGTATATTGTCAATTCATGGTATTCAGATAGGATTTCAGATAGAAGTTAAGTTTATTTTCTTGCAATTATAGAAGCCTTTCTGACCCTTTGTCATCCCTCTACTATTCCAGCTGTCCTCTGCCAGAGCATCTAATTGTGGCCAATGGCACAGCTGTCAGTGACAGCGTTTGTGAAGCCGCCAGCCCAAAATCGTCCAAGATGCCGGGAACTAGTGTTGGTAAGATAATATTTTCCATCCCATGACTCCAGTTAAATGTACTGTAAAGGCACACACAGTGGAAGTATATGTTCTCTCTGTCTTGGGATTGGTTTCTCTTGTGTGATTTTATTTTTCTCAGCTGACCAATTCTATCTTTCCCTCCGTGGTTTCAGACACCTCGATGATAGTAATAATTGCTGTCTGCTGCTTCTGTGTTGGCTTGGTACCATCCTTAATCCTCGTCTGGAACTCATTTGTAAAAATGAGGAAAAGCAAAACGTTGGAAAAGAAACACGCAGGTATTGCTCTCTTTTTCATCTGAATCTTACCATGTTCGGCTTTTTCACGTGGCGTCACAGCGTTGTGTTAGGCTCTGTCTTTCTCCATCTTTGAATTTTAAATGGTTTTTTCGTTTCAGGTCCCACCACCCCCCTTGTCAGCGCCTCTGACCCCCTCCATCACAACACAGGTGAGCTTGAGAGCATAGTACCACAGGACTGCAGCCTCTGTCAGCCCCAGCAGGAGCAGGGAAGCAATAGAAACCTCGCCATCTCCAATAAGCTGCTGCCTGTGTGAGAGTGAGCTGTCTTACTAAAGAACCCAGACAGGTGTTTTAATGGACCTGGAAATGAGGAGCTCGGACATCCGATAGAGTAGAGTACTCTGTTTTGGGGCTTTACCTGTTCGGTATACTATGTTATGTCCTTTTGGGCTGATAACACATATATAAATAAGTTATATTATAATAGCTTGCTGCTATTCAATACAATTCTGTGAATTATTGCTATTTTTGCAGAAAGTTTACAGACTTTGGCTGTAATATAGGAAAGTGGTGGTGGAAACATGCTGACTATAGTGAATATTAAATATAATCGGGAAATATGATCAGTAGTGTGCTGGATTAAAAAAAATCATTATTATCTCTATAACTTAAAAGAAACTTTTTCTATTTAAACTAACAGAAGGATTTTTGTTTGTGAGTGTAAGAGCAGGTAAGAAAGCAGCGTAATGTTGTGTTGTGAAACACTGAAGGGATGGAAGGGTTGTAGTCTCAACCACAGAGGTTTTTATATACAAAAAACAACATTTGCTCTTCTTTGTATCGGGACCACCCACATCACCATTATAAACATGCATATTCCTGTAACACCCCATGGTGTTATTTTGTTTTCTTTTTTCACGGAAGCATGCTTGTTTAACAACACAGTGAGTGGGAAAGGGGTACTGAGGTTATTATATTTTGGGTTGAACGGGACTTGCAGGGGTTTGTAGGAGTGCAGTCACACGGTTTGTCTAGACAGCTGAAGGTTACAGCTTTTGCCCTGCTTTTGCACTCCATTTTAAGCGATTTCCTGTTTTTATTATTGGCAAGCGCTGTTGTAGGTTATAGGGGTAATAAATGAGCTAATTAATCTGCTCTCTGCTCTGGATTTTTATATCATGTTGTGACACTTAGTTTGCTGCTATGCCACTATTGATGCTGTTCCTGTATTGCCTTACTTTGTTTATACCAAATATTTAAGGCCATGGTGACCTTCTCTCACATGAATGAATGTCGTATTCTAAACACTCCTATGTTACAGAAAACCATGACGTGTTGTCTTTCTGATAGTAAATATTAAATGTCGGAACAAGTGAAACATTTTCTAGAAAGGTCTCAAAAGCAGAGGCTGAATATGTTAAATAGACTTGATTTATAAGAGTGGAAGTGTGTGACAAATAGCTCTGCTGAGTCAAGGTGGTAAAAAATAAAGCTGGTCTGGGCCTGCTGATCTGGAACATAGCCTGCTGGGTGTGTGCGTCAGAGGAAAGGAAACTCCAGGAGCCTTCATTTCAACCAGAAGCTCTTAATTAACTCTATAGAATGTGAAGAAATTGTATGAGTGTTAATGTAACCAAAAAAGACACAGTGATTTTATACATACAATATTACAGATCTGATAAAAAACATTTTGTTAAAGGTGTTGAAAGTATATATACAGTAGGAAGGGATACATGGTAATGTGTACCGAGCTGACAATTTTGTGTGGATAATCTTTAACAAAATAAAAGTTCATGTTTACAATCCCAACAGTTGATCTCCATTGTGGTTCTTTTAAACTGTATAATAGAAACCTACATCATCTATTATATTTTACTTAGTGGCCAGATAGGAGCTGGTTTGTAGTTTGCTTTTTCACATAACACATTTGTGAGTATATTTGTTGTGTATTTCCATAATATAAACATATAAATATAATCCTTCGCTGGGCTCATTCCAACCTTAAGTGGTGATTAGACTTACTGCAGCCTGGCCTAGTGAAGGCAGACAGGCTCCTTTCGAGCAGGAGAGGTTCTCTTCTTTTATCTAAAAACATAGCAAGTCGTCTGATTGGCCCTCGTTGACAAACTAGACCACTGGCCAGGCACTAGGCACTCTTACACCGATGTCTGCGCTCTTCTGAGAATCTGTGACAAGCCATCCAAATGTATTTTTAAGTAGATTTTACATCCAAATAGGCATACTGCATGGTAATTCCATTCTTTAAAAAAATTCAACTGCAAGGTTATTAATTGATGGCATAAATGCTGTTTGTAATCATTGTATTTTTGAATAGAAGCATTGTAGGATTGGTGAGTTAAGATTCATGGGACTCAGCTGTCAGCTGTTTTTGAAACCGTTAAAACCGAATATAGTGGTTATTTCATATTTAAGGATTGCCTGATCATTGAATTGGTTTTGTTTTAAACGCTGGCTATTGTTTTATGGTTAGGAGCTCTAAGAACTGTTTGTAATTTGTTTTTAAGTAACAGTCAGAGCCTCTCAAGGGGCTAAGTTGGTAAAGGCTCTCATCCGACTACAGACTGAGCTCTATAAACTGACATTTAGCGGTTCTAATCCAGATCATGTCATCTCAGCCAGTTGTGACCTGGAGTATGTAACTATAGAACTATGTAACTGTGTAGCCTGTACACATTACAAAAAATTACAAAAACAGTGTTTTGAACTAAATATGCGAAACAAAAATATGAATTATGCCTTTTACTGCAACAAGGGTAACATGAAGTATAATACAAAAATGGAGAACTTCAAGTGAAACATTGTAACCATAAGGGTGAAGTTTTTGAAAAAGGTTTGGGATATTGCAGTCTGACTCCTTCACTGGACTCTTCGTAGGTATATACACTAAGCGGATTAAACCATCCTAACCTTTCTGGTTTTTATGAGGCCTTAGTCTGGATTCAGTTAGTTTACTTATTATGCACTTTTTACAGCAATCTCTATTAGAACATTCCTGTTGAACAGCTCTGGTAGCAGATGGCACCCCTCTGTTTAAACTCACTATGGCAATGGTGATTGTCTTTATTTAATCTGTAATTAACCCAATTGTCTCTGAGGCCTCTAATCAATTATCTAAAAGCTCCATTGCAACTGTGTCCTCCAGCCACACCAAAATAAACACGGTTGACTTGAGTCTTATATACTCGTTGTAGCGCATCCCAGAATCTCATTACCCCTTATTATGTTTTGATCCAGTCAACTATTCTACAACATTTCCACTCATAGCTACTCAAGCTGCTGCTGCAAGGACTACTTCCTCTTTGTAGAAATTGTGGACAGGGCTGTGACTGCATCGGCAGTATTGATATGTGCCCGGGGCCACAATAAAATGTGTCCAAAGAAAACCTCTTCAAAGCTCCTAGCCAGGGCATCTGGCTTTCTGAAGTCATCCTGAATCGCACTCAGTCCTTTGATCTGTCCAGCACACAGCATAGTGGTTGTGAGGTTTTGGCTGACAGGCCTTGGGGGACAGCATCAATACATGAGTCATGATGTGATATAGAACATTGTCCTGTCATTCCCTTTATGCACAAAAGAAAGCATTATCAAAATTTGATAATCAGGAGGTCCTGGAACACAGAGAGGGTGCAATCAAAATAGGTGCCGGTCCGAATCCGGGAGGTCCTGGATCCTGTTCTGGCAGGATCCGGCACAAATTAATCCCTGTTCATCATTAACTTGTGATTATCAAACTTTAAGTTAGTGAGTCTGGGTGGTATGACGGTGTCATATGCCTCATTGCCTCATTCCCTGAGAAGCCAATCAGATGGCTGCTTATCAGCATTTTACTCTGAAAATGTCCCCATCTATGATTCTGGTAAGGTAATGTTACATTTCTGGTATGTAATCATAGGAATCATCTTGGTGTACTTCCTGCGATGTTGGTTTGAGATTGAATACTAAAAAAATTGAACTTATTTCTTAAGTTCTGACTCCACATGCTGTGGAGTATGTCAGTGTTAGGAATTGTGAGAACATGAATAGATTGCTATTGGGGTGGCCAATTAGGGATGGAAGGTGAAAATGTGTCAAACCTGCACCTAACTCGTGGCCAGGGACTAAAAGCTGGTTTATTTGAGAGACATGGAGAATAACTTGAGTGGGGGGTAATTAACTTGCGGGGTTGTGTCCGTTCACAAATAGCAGTATAGTGCTGGAACGTTTATTTGAGTGTTTTTTGTTTTTGTTTTTAAAGAACAGAATCATTTCAGATGATTGAAAGAATCACAGGTGATCCGACCTGCAACAGAACTAGACGTTTTTCTTTGGACTTTGGACCGGCTTGTGTGCTCTAAGGTTGTATTACCTGTCAACAGGGTGTTCCAAGATGCTGTGAACCAGAACCACTGCCTGTAGAAATTACGATAGGTAAATTCAGCTAAAGTACACAACGCAGGATACAGGATTCAACAGCTAGGGTAGAACTTAGCCAGCAACCATTCGATCACAAGCCTGTTACCTTAATCACTACACCATTAGTCCACATGCTGAGAAGGGCTAACTTAACTTTGTATATTGCAGAGAGCACACTTCACTTGGTTACTATTGGGGAGGGCAGTGTTTTAAAATTCAATTTAAAAAAATGTGTTTTTGTCACTACAATGCTGTTGTTACCATTGGTAAAGGATAGTATTCACAAATAATAATCTCCCATCTGTCGTTGCAATGATTGTGCAATGAACTAACTTTTAAGGGCCTAATCATGGCAATGATTTCATCAGACCGCAAGGCAGATTTGGAACACTGTGTTATTGTTGTAACTGATAATCTGTATCTGGTGATTTCTTCCTTGATGTGATAAGTACTTACACAGCAGCATTCCTTTAGTCCACAGGGTAGCTGTTGTCTCAACACAAACTTCCATTAAACTGTACGACCAATTTCCAAAAATAGCGAGAAAGTCCGCAATACCAACTCTAGTATTTACATCAATAAACCACAAGATTATGGTCATTATGATCGATTTTAAAAACTGCTTTTCCAGTGAAGGCACCCAGTTACTGAAATGTAAATGACTTCTGACAGCAGCATTTATGCATAAAACTGCAAAATAAACGAATCATCCTGAAAATAAGTGAAGCGTAACAAAGACCGTTCAACGTGGAGAGCGCTTAGCTCCTGTGGTAGGAGGGGATGTGTTACGTTATACCTTTAAACACAAATGTAGGCACAACTTTTACAGTTGAAAAAGGTTGGCCTCTTTAAGCATGTTTTAAAAAGCAGGCAATGGAATTGCATACAATCACACCACACCAAACCCAAAGGTATGCGTGCAATTTAACTTCTTAAATTTTACATTTTTTAATAATTTAGGTTTTTTAAACTATTAATCATTATTAACATACTTCATAATGGTCACCATAAATATGGTTGTCGTCAATTCGTTTTTTTTTTTATTTAAGCTAAATTAATTATATACCAGTCATTGATTAAACACAAAAATTGGCTTTTCTATTAAATGGGTTACTAATTCACAATATTATCAGACTTTTCTTTAAAGAATCTCCAACAATTTTTCTTAGAATACTTACGCTGTTTGAGTTTCTAATGCCCCTCTGGGTGAGACCGCCTTTCTTCTACTACGTCATAGCAAACAAAATAGTTTGGTGCCAAAAATACAGGGGGTTGAGTTTGGTGGAGGGGCTCTCGATTGTTGTTGACTTTAAACCTCTTCATCTTCAGACTACGGCTGGGGGCAACGTGGGGTGTGTGGGCCTCTCTTTCTGCTCCTTTGACTGCAGTGTGGTGCAGGTGGCGAATCTGCTGATGAAGTGCTGAATGTTCCGTGGTCTTTGGCCAAGAACGCTGCCTAATAACATTCACAGAAGGAATACTTTTGGACTTCAGCGTCCACTGGACATTGGGACTGTTTCGTTCGAATGCAATGCCTGTATTGTCTGAACTGGGTGATGTTTGCCAGCTTATGTTTTGTGTCCCACCATGGCTTCTGTAATCGCCATCAATTGTCATCTTTATAAACAATACAAAAATGTTAATTTTTTAATTTTATTTACCAGCTGTAAAAATCTAGGGGAATGTTGGAATTAGAATTTTTGAAACCTGTGTTAACATCTGTGAAAGAATCAGACTTCACACGTCTTTATATTTTTCTTAGTTTTTTTCATTTTTTTTTATTATTTTACAGCAGAAGGAATATAAAGCATTCAGAAAACATCTTCCATATTTTTTAAGGGCAATTCAAAATGTTTTGCATGGCTTCAGCAGCTGATTTTTTAATTTTTTTTTTTACATTTCCATTGATCTGGTGACGCGTTTACATGCACAATTACAAAAATAAAAGTCACAAATTAAAAAAGGGGGAGAAAAAGAGAGCCAAACAAATCGGGAGAACAGAAAACACAGAGGAGAACCTATAAGATGGGGAAAGTCAGAGGTCCACGTAGCGGGGGAAGTCAGAGAGAGAGATAGCTAGAGAGGAGAGGAAAAATAGATCTAACACTAGTTCTACATGCAAAGTGTTTGCGACCCGCTACCTCGTCAAAAAGCAGGGCCAGTGGTTTTTTTTTTTTTTTTTTTTTTTCCCAAATGATGAAAACGTGCAGTTAGATCAAAGGTGTCATATATTCGCGACACATACACTACTGAACGCCCATCTTGCAATACTGGCAATTTGCATAATTGTACGTCAACAACATGTGTCCAATTGTTATTGTCTCCATTAGATCTATGGAAAAGAAAAGAAAAGAAAAGAAAAGTTTATTGCTGTGTGTCATCAAGTGAAAAGCCTAGAATGGTGCCTTCCTGCCCTGTCGCCCTGACGTGTCCGCTTATCCTTATGTTGGGGTGCGTCAATGGAAGAGGAGGAAATACAACCTTTCAGTTAGCAGAGAGGGTGATGTTGAACATGGAGTTATTTACCTATCAGCTTTTTACCTAGTATGCAAATTATATTATTGTAATCATTTTTTAGAGTCAACCTATCCCTAGTGAATTAATTGAAAATACAGGGGCCATTAGTTGTTACTCATAATCTAAATATTTAATTGATGTACTAATAAATAAAAAATTAATTTTTTTTAAATTGTAAAAGATTAGTGTTTAGCGAAGGATTTTAATTTATAAACTATTTTGTGATTAAAATAACACAGTAATTCCGTCACAAAATATGCATAATATATAATATAATCATTAATATATTACTTAAAAGAGCAATAGATATATTTTACAAAAAAAACTAAAAATGACGTTATAAAAATCATTAACAGGAAGTTTGGAGCAGGAGCTCTTCAGCGCCTCTTCAGGTGACAAAGTGCTATAAACGTGTTGTTTATGTACAGTGTTTTTTGTGTACCTATTGTTCTTTTTTCTTATTCTAACAGTTGTGCACTACTTCTTTCATGCGCTGAGAGAGAGAGAAAGAGAGAGAAAATATGTATAGATAGATATAGATAATATGAATATTCATACATGTATATATTTTACAATATATACATTTTTTTAAATGTAATTTTATTTTTGAATGTTACTTGCATACACTTTTAGAGTGATATTCATTAATATTGTCACGTATATGAGAAACGTGTAATGTTATTTTGGATATTGCACGTTAGCTGTCTGAACACCATGGGACTCTCTTCAGGGGCACATAACTGAAATAATCTCTACATGCTTTACAAAATGAATTCACGATGCTGCTGTAATAACTCGATTGACGGCCATTTTAAATACCATCTGGATTTCTAAACACAACCAAACTGTAAAAGCCCAGGCATCACATTTGTTTAAAATGGTGGTTTTAGTGCATTTGAGTACTGTATAAACACTACAATGATTTTTTTTTTCATTTAAAAAAGGTCATGTTTGCCCTATTAATAAAAGTATTAGCTTGCAGTTGAAACAAATTCTAAAATGTGGTTGAAATAAGTCAGCCATTGTTGCCATACTGCATGCCATACAAAGACCCAGCAGTGCTGTTTCCCGTTGGGTCCCAATAATTTATTTCTTTACTTTTCATCTGTTACTTTGTCCAAGCAGGGAAAACAAAAGTTTTTCGTAAAACATTTTTGTTTTAATTAGTAGGAAGCAGCTTTTTAGTGTCAGTGCGTTCAAGCGTTTAGTTATTGGAGCATTTTGCTGGCATTTAGTAAAAGAGTCTCTTTGATAATGCTGATCTGCAGTATAATGTGTGCATCATCAGTTCTTCGGGGATCTCCTCAGGGCTTTAGTCATTAGGCGGTACAGTAGCTCGGTTAACATGCATTTTAAAATAAAATGACTAATATGAACAGATTCTGGCTAACAATGCTTTGTTGAAGACAGCCCTGCATTCAGGAGGGCCATAGGCTCAGACATCTCTTCAGGATTTCCTGAACAAAGAGTTTCATCACCATGTTTCATTATCTACTTCCCCTCTCCATTTTGGCACCCTGAGTAAAAATACTAAAAAGAGGCAAATGTTTTTTTTCCTTTAAGCTATTAAGAACCATACATGAAGTTGCTCTTCATTTTGTATCCATATAGTGAGACCAAGACTTTTACACATGTAAATACGTGTACAGTAAATGTCTGAGTGTTTGTGCTGTGTGGTAAATTACTTCATCATTAGTTGGAAGAACAGTATTTGGACGAAATGGAGTAAAACAACAAAGTCTAACAAATAATTGTGAATTAAAGTGAGTTCCTACAAAACTCATTCGTAGCCTTTGTTTTTGATCAGGTTTTTGTTTGCCTTGCATTAAAAAGCCCTCCGTCTTCCTCAAGTTCTGCGACACATCAAACCACTGTTCTCCGTTTTACAGAACAATCAAGAAGTCTTTAAAAAATTCTATCCCACTACCAATACTAGAAAAATAAGCATGCTTCAGGTGCTGTACAGTCACCCAGTTATCTATATTACCCATGCAAGCGTAATAAGACGTTCTCAGTTTACCACAGCAGTGCAATAGCTGGCATCCTAAACCGCTACCGGATTGATGAATGCAAGGCAATATTCATTTGAATTAGCAGGCAGTTTCAATAACAAAATGAGGCCTCCAGTTTTGGCAAACCAATGGCATTCTGGAATCTCGATAGTCAATATTGGGGAAAACTAACAGAATAGAAAAGAAGAGAAAACAGGAAAATACCGAAAGCTTTAGAATTGTTAACAATATGGCAATTTTTAAACATCAACTGAGATTGTTACAATCACACCTTTAAAAAAAAGAAAAAAAAGACAAATTCTCAAAATTGGCCTTGTTCATCTCTTTGTTGTTTATACACATTGCATGCTTCCTGAAATTGGTTTGCCGCTGATAGGATATGGTTAGGCACTTTCTATTTTAACACTAAAATGTTTCTATCTAAAGTCTGTGCAATAGTAG
>JAOVYW010041100.1:10059-24447 GCA_025775045.1 Hiodon tergisus | reverse complement strand
ATTATAACGAATGTCACAGTGATTGTGAGCTATTATAATGAATGTTGCAGTGATTGTGAGCTATTATAACGAATGTCGCAGTGATTGTGAGCCATTATAACGAATGTCGCAGTGATTGTGAGCTATTATAACGAATGTCACAGTGATTGTGAGCTATTATAATGAGTGTTGCAGTGATTGTGAGCCATTATAATGAATGTCGCAGTGATTGTGAGCCATTATAACGAATGTCACAGTGATTGTGAGCTATTATAATGAGTGTTGCAGTGATTGTGAGCCATTATAACGAATGTCGCAGTGATTGTGAGCCATTATAACGAATGTCACAGTGATTGTGAGCTATTATAACGAATGTCGCAGTGATTGTGAGCCATTATAACGAATGTTGCAGTGATTGTGAGCCATTATAACGAATATTGAAGTGATTGTGAGCTATTATAATGAATGTTGCAGTGATTTTAAGCCATTATAACGAATGTCACAATGATTGTGAGCTATTATAACGAATATTGAAGTGATTGTGAGCCATTATAATGAATGTTGCAGTGATTTTAAGCCATAACAACGAATGTTGCAGTGATTGTAAGCCATAACAACGAATGTTGCAGTGATTTTAAGCCATAACAACGAATGTTGCAGTGATTGTAAGCCATAATAATGAATGTTGCAGTGATTGTGAGCCATTATAATGAATGTTGCAGTGATTGTATGCCATAAAGTCCTTTGTACGTTGTACATTGTGCTTGTCAAAACAAATTGCATTATTTTACTTTTCTTTTATTAAATATTTATTCTGTTACCCCGTGGGTTGACCCAGGGCGATCTTATGACTGTGTGAGGACTGTTTATCTATAAGCTGAAATTTTTACTTGCACTGAACTGGTAATAAAATGAACAATTTATTCAAAATTTATAATATTCAGTTCTAAGAAAGAGACAGCAATTAAATATATTTATAACCTTAAGTGGTTATAAATAAAATATATTTTTTTAAATGCACTGAAATGTAGCAGACGCTATATCAGCTTTATTTTTACTGCATTTGTTTTGGTTTTCCTTTAACAAAACTCCCAGGTTGTATTAATTGGGGGCTTAAACACATTTTCTCCTAACGATTATTTTTATTTGTTTTATATAGTATAATTGGTATAATAATGTAAACAATTATCCATTTATAAATTATCGCTATAAAACCAAATACATTCCATGGTCCTGGGAATGTTCAATGTCATCGACTCACACGAGGCTGGAATCTGAAGTTTGTTCTGAAAATGTGCCTCGGAATGGCTAATACATGTTTCTAATCCCACCAAACAAATCTTAAAATGTGCCTTAGAATGGTTGATACACGTTTTTAATTCCACCAAACAATTCAGAAAATGGTTCTTGGAAAAAAAGGAAAAAAAGACCCCCTTTGGAAGTCGAGAGTGCAACTTTTATTAGTTTTGAGACCACTCTCCTGCAATTATTGAAAGAAAAAAAAAACACTTTATCTGGGTCCACCCTTTGGTGATGAAAAGTCAATCAGGTGATAGAAAATTCAGGGGAAGTGAGAGGATCAATTTAATCAATTCAAAGTGAAGGAAAGTGGGCATCCAATTTTGACTTTTAAACTATCAATGTTAAATAGGGACAGGAACTGCCCTCACAATAAAAACAGGATCACATAAAAATTACATTTGTTTTCCAAATTACATCGATATTTTCTCCAGTTTGGTTGCTAATGGTCACTATTTTACAAGTCTGTTGTTTCTGCTAGGCAATTTATGAAAGCTGGCATATATCTAAGTTTCTGAGGCAGCCTACATATGTAATAAATAAAAAAAAGAATCATAGTGCTATAGGGAACAAGATATCAAAATAACAGCAAATTTGAGATTAAAGCAATTGAGCAATCCAGCACCATAATTGATAAAGGCATTTGAGCAGGATTTGAAATTTGAGAGAACCTTTAAGGTGTTTCGACAGTTCTAAAGAAGGTCAAACTTCCTTCATCTGGCATCACATCAAAGACAATAATAAATAAGCAAATCAGCAATAGGTTCCAGTTAAACTCCAATTAGACATAATAATAAAAATAGTTAGGCTTTGCTCCAAACCTCCAGAAGGTATAAAGGGAATTAAAGATTAGATTCTTTGTTAAAACATAGGCCCAAAAATCATCCCCACTTTCAGCTGAGCCTTTTGATCAGTTGACGCTCTCTCTCTCTTTAAAGTACAAAGCAGTCAATTTTCTTTTAGTTGTGGGGCGGCAACTTCATCTCACATGAGTCATTAACGATCGGAGAATGCAGCCTCAAAACCATCCTGCCACGTGGAGGCCCTCAAGGGTTGTTTCCAGGCATATGCAGGGGGGGGGGGATTAGACTCAGGCGGTCCAGACAGGCCAGGCGGTCTGGGGAAACCAACCGGCCAATCCCCCTCCCGTGGAGCCCCATCACCCCATAACACACACATAAACACATGTATTAAACACATACACACCTACATTAAACAAATAAACACCTGCATTAAACACATACACACCAGCATTAAACATATAAACACCTGAATATTAACAGATGCATCCCAGCTTGATTTGAACCAGTTATAGTACAGCGATCGATGAAGAGGGGGACTTCAGCTCTTTATACAGGAGTAGGAAGCTCCCTCTTATAACTGTTGTGTCAACAAAAAACGATGTCTATGACTTCAATATATTTTCCTGTGGAAATCAGTGGAACACAAATTGGAAATATTAGAGGAGGCATCCGTATCTCAGCAATGTTTGATGGATTTATTGGTTAAATTAAATTCTCTTCCAAGAGTAAATTTCTCATCTGAAGCAATGGTCTCCATGTGGCTAAGGCTGTTCCCTTTGTTTTAAAGATGAAGTGAAACTGTTCTATGTGTGAGACCAGAAAGACTTAACAACTGTATTTGTACAGTGGGCAGGCTGGCTGCCTAAGAGCCAGACCTACTGGATTTCCTTCTCTCACAGTTACTGCAACATTTTGACAACATTCAAGAACAATAAGGAGTTAGTTGAGGTGAGGCTGCCCTTCACTTAAAAAAGGAAGTGTGTTCTGCCATACATTTTTATATCTTGATGAAATGCCAAGACAAATGAGAATGTCAAGGAATGTTAGTCTTTACTGGTTTATTCGTGCTTTTCTCAACATTCTATGAATTTTTATCATAGATTTATCGGGCTACGAAACTAGTACCTTGTCCTTGAGATATGCAGTGCCTGAAACTACAAAAGATACACTAGCCACTGGCACTCGTCTGGGGGTCAGGCCTGGGACATATTGTATTTGTCTGTATGTAAAGTGTCTTTGTGACCCTTTATAAAAATAAATTGATTGATTGATTAATTGATACCGACTGCATACCAGAAAAACAGTTTTTTTACGGCCATCGACCTGGTGCACCCTAGAGTGCCCATGAGACAAATCTTCTCATAAACATACAACTCGCGTACAGCAAATCAAACTAACAGAAATCGAAATACCAAGTGTGTCTCTGAAACTTAGTTATGCACATTGCCCAAAAAACAAATCTGATAATACTAGCAGTGGGGTTTAGGACCTCCCAGAATCCTTTGCTTCCCACCAGCCACCTCTTGCTGGTCCCTACTTTTAAGGAGCGCCAAGGGAGAGGCGGAGCAGCAGCCACCCCTCCAGTGCCCCCGCTCTATAACTAGGGTCAAACCACGGTCTCCATGGCAGAGGGCCATGAGTCACCGTGACTCATGCAGCCACAGGACATGCTGTTGCTTGATTAGTGCTGCCTCCTCATGCAGCCACAGGACACGCTGTTGCTTGATTAGTGCTGCCTCCTCATGCAGCAGTCCTGCAGAACGGAAGTGAGTGACAGGAGAGACCAAGACACCGCAACAATGTACGACACGCGTAACATGGGAGAAGACCAGGATTCACTGCAAATTTGTGACCGGGACCAGGACCCCAACCCCAATTGCCAGTCCATTCCGGTTCGGCAAGGTCTCCTCTGGTCCTGCTGTCGGTTGTCATAAATAAAGAGGTGCACGGTCGTTGCACTGGGGATCCATCGTCCCCCAGTCGACTGCCATGATGTCTGTGCACTGTATTCCTCAAATATTCTAATTACAATGTGTGTCCCCAGGGCCTGGACTGGCCGTGCCTGACGTGCTGCTCATCTGCCTGACTCCTATTTCGCCCTGAGTCTTCTTCATAAAGATTTTTCTGCTGTTTCGCGGAACATTATTTGCTTATTACTTTCACCAAATTGCCTAGCTATCAATTTAATCTGATTACTTTCTCACAATTTTTATCTGCCTCTTATTGTTTTAGTTATTTCTGTTGTGTTGGGAATCAAGTAAATGACCTTTCAGTGCCTTCAGGATCATTTCCACATAACGCCCATCAAATCTGTGTCAGAGTGACGGCATGGCATTAACTGTGTTGCTGCACCTCTGTGTCTTCTGGCTCATTTGTACAAAGAAGTTAAAGTACAGTCACGAGAGGTGCTGGATGTTTAGACCTGGAAAGAAAGAAGGGCCAGTGCGGCACAGGTGTCCAAAAGAACTGTTCAGTTTTAACTTTTAGTCAAGTTTTTAAAATGACTTTCAGAAGAATATGACAACAGGGGGCATTGGCAGATTCTAACGTAAGCCGTCATATCTGACCCAGACTTAATTAGACCATTTGTTTATTTGTGTTCTCCAACCACTTATTGTCGCACATTCCACTGAAAATAGAGACTCGGCACATAGAACCCAGAAGGTGAGGTTTTTAAGCAGGGCTAGGAACTAAATCTGTCAATGCCTTTACTAAAAGTGTGAATAAATTAATGTCTGCACATTCTAAGACATCAGTAATTCCCCCTATTAACCAATGCTCCTTCACCCATATTTATCTCACAGGCGAGCTGTGTGCCATGCTCAGTGTGACAGAGACTGTTGTGAAAAAAACCTTTAAGTATAAGTATTTATAATTTGAGTAAAGAATTAAATCAGAGATGTCTTGGAAGAAGAAAATTATCCTTTTCTATTGGGAAAGTATTGTAGTGAACAGCTGGTTTTTGTTTCTCTTTCCAACCATCAATAAAAGCAACTAGAACTCTCTGAAATGTTCCGACAAATTCATCAGTTTCACTCGAACCACCGCTAACACAGGTAGCTCGTACAGTATCTCTAAGGGAAATGAAATTATGCCTTTAATTGCAACAGCGGTAACATCCAGCAGTAGAATCATGACGGGCTAGTTAATGTCAAAACTTGAGTCCACTGGGGTACAGTTTCAAAAAACTGGTTGAAAAGCTCTGGCATAAATAAATAGGCTAAACTTATTGGCTGAATATGGAAACTCATAGTCTATAGTGCAATATAAAACCATTAAAGGGTTGCATTTTTGTAAATGCTTGTTGACCATGGATGGATCCTTCAATTATAAATCCTTATCTCTGAATAAATAAATAAAATATTTAAGTGTTTTGTTTAGTTTTTCTCTCTTTTTCTCCGTGAATATGTTTGTTTATTTATGACACAAAGTTATTCCGTAACGCTTGTATAAAGCAGGTGTAACTGCATCATCATCAGTATTAGCCATACAAGTGTGATGAATTAATTAATTTGTCATAGTCCATGTGTTATTTTCATTGTTAAAATCTGATGAGAGCACATGAGTCAGTTTGCCCGAGTTGAATCACCCCCTCCTTCCTGCCCTCACCAGAATGGCCGTTGGTTTTGATCAGGGGGGCTCCCCCAAAGCACAGAGAGTCTGGCGGAGTTCAGAGATGGAGAAAAAAAAACAACCCAGCAGGGCAGATAAGACCTCTCTTTCCTTCCGATCTAACCATTCCTCCCCATGGCGAGCACAAGTCATACCATACCCCATGAGAAAAAAACGTTGTGTCCTTGCCTCAGGGGTTGACATCGTTACAGGCGGCGTTATTGCTGTCGTTAAGGTTTTCATCGCTTCTCTCTTGCGCTTTGTTGTTTTTAGTGTTCAGGGCCACCGCGTGTAAATCAGTAATCCCAATTGTGACTGAGCTCGTCGTCGTTAGTGTCAAGCTTGGAGTTTTCCTGCTGTTTTGGACTGGGCCTGTAAACGAGGAGTGTGAACCTCAGGCTGGCAGAAGACCGTGTGTAGTCATCTTGTGGCCATCCATAGACTGATTATTAGATATGGCTGATGAAACTGTTGTAAAATGGATTTTATGGCCGTGTGAGGGGCTTTTCCTCCAGCAAAAGGTGAGCCTGAAATGCCCTAAAACTAACCAGTACATCCTGTCATGTCTACGCGAGTATATAATAATAATATAAAATCAAAATGTCAGTGATCGGCTAGAGATGGCTGTTTAGGTGAGGCAGTATCACCTCCCGCTCCACTTCATTTCAACATCCCAATGCGAGCTGTTCACATCTCGACTGCCTGCACATTCAGCCCTCAGATGCTTCCCTCGGTGAAGAGCAAGCGTTGACTGATCTCCAACTCCCCTGCGCCAACGTGCTTCCATGGCTCTCCAATCCCTCCCATGCTTTTGAATTAGCAGTAGAACTGAGACGATTTCACTCACGGTTGTTTGATCAAGTAATAACCAGACAGAAACTGTTGAGAAAAATTGTTTTTCCACCTCTCTCTGCCTCTCCCCATTGGTCCAAACTTGTCAATTGCAGAGGGTAACTTCTGAAGTTCACAAGTAAAAAACCCAGACGAGACATGACAGCTGCGCGTTTCAGACCACCGCTTGCATCACCACCTGGGAGATGGAAACCTCCTTGGTGTGGTGGTAATGTAGATGGATTGGTGTGCTGTGGATATAGATGTACCAATGAAGTTGTAGTGTAAATGGTCTGGTGTAGTTGTAGTGTAAATGGTGCGATGTAGTTGTAATGCAGGTGGACCAGTGTAGCCGCGTGTAGACGGACCAGTGTAGTTGTAATGCAGATGGATTAGTGTAGTTGTAGTGTAGATGGACCAGTGTAGTTGTAATGCAGATGGATTAGTGTAGTTGTAGTGTTGAGGGACCAGTGTAGGTTGTCCGGTGTGGTGCTGATCCTATCAGCTGTCTCCTCACCACGGCATAGTTCATACAATATAACACATATTTTTGATTAAGTCTTCTGCTGTTTACTCTTATCCATTACCTGGAAGGAAATATGTGATATTTTGCTCCTGGATCGTAATTTATTTAATTTATATTTTATTATTTAGTATAAATTCTGCCTTGGTACACTGGAATTAGTGTGAGACAGGTCTTTTTTTTTCTTTCTTCATTTCAAGGAGAAACTAATTATTTTTTATGTAGCATGCATGCTACCTCTAAGTAACCCTGTTCACCACACTGTAATTCTCTTTCACCCTTTTTCAGGCATGGCTTAGCTCAGCTAATGCTGCACAGAGGGATCAATACTGAGCAGCTGTAGGGTGCAGAATATACTATAGGAAAGTTACAGCTTTTGCACCAGTTTAGAGTTGATATCATTTCCTCAACATTTATCAATGTCCTTAAGGCAGAAGGCTGCAGTCAACAAACAGTGGTAGAAAATTTGAAAAAGTGGGAGAAGATAGACAAACCCTAACCCTGCACTACACCAACCTGGTTACAGTGAATGGATAAGTGACAAGCTGGAAAGGCAATTTCCCTCGGCCGGAGCAGAATGTAACCGTGGATGAGGTCAAGGCCACTTTGTGGTGCCACGAACAGTCTGCAGAGGTTAAAGAGTCAGACGAACATGACTCTATTGTTCCACTGATCTTTCTCATACCCAGACTCTCGCTCGTTTTTCAGGTTGCGTATCAACAACAGACAATGCACAAAATGCATTGCTACAGGCTATTGGTGACAATAACAAAAACAACCAATTAACCTGTCACTTTCTTCAAAACCCTGAAACTCTCCCTCATGCAATCCAGGCTGCTGCTCCGTCTTATTGAAAAGCTCTGAAGAAACCGTACAACCATTTTTATGTTAAATGGCCACTCAGCACAAGGCCCTTCGCTAGGGAAATAAATTACAACGATAACAGTGCACTTCTCAATGCATAAATAATGTAGTCTTTTTCCAAGATATTCCCTCGACCAACTTAAAAAAAAAAAACTTCCAAATTCTGAATACTGTCAGTAAATGGTTCCCTCGTTATCTAAATTAACACTAACGACTTTGCCTGTTTTAATGACTTAGTTGATTACTGAAGTCAGTCTCATGGCAGGCTTTATGAATTGGAATGTTCAGAGGGTCTTCACTCATCAAGTGGAGGTGGGGGTGGTGGGATGGCAGAATGGCAGGGTGGCAGAGTGGCAGAGTGGCAGGGTGGGAGGGTGGCAGAGTGGCAGAGTGGCAGAAGAATTAAAGGCCCCCTCAATGCCAGACACTCTGTGAACTGGGCAAGCTGAGGTGGAGGGAGCTGAAACATATAAAAATATGAATGCTCATTTAAAATCTTGACAATTTATTGCCGTAAGTGCCAGATGGTATAGTTTCTTTTACATATGGTTTATGTGTCCCACTCCCAAGAGTGTTTTCATTGTATGGCTGTCAATTTGTCTTTATAGTTTTTCCTTTCCTACAATCTGTCTTGCGGCATGAAGCCATTTGATTGGATGCTGACAAAAACCTTGGTGAAATGAAGCCATCAGGCCTTAGCGTTGAAGTGAGAAATTCGATTTAAAGTCCTCTCATACAAAGAGTCTGTGTGCGTGAGTGTAGGATAATGTCAGCCCCAGAGTGTGACTCATTCTAATGAGCTTGATGGAGAGAAAATGGGAAAACATGGAGTCTAGAAAAAAATTGCATATCCTGAAAGGAAAAACTTGGTTTGTGTCTGTCCTAATGTGTGTGTAAGTGCCTGTGTTTGTTAATTTGGGAATACGTGTGTGTGTGTGTGTGTGCGTGTGTGTGTGTGTGTCTGTTAATCTGGGTGTATGTGTCTGTGTGTGATTTATAGTGAATTCCATTCACAACAACACAAGTCATTGGCTGTGGAAAGAGTTTGAGAAGTTAAAAAAAAAATTAAGCTTTTAGTTTTTTTGTGTTTTGCGATTGCCAAATCTTGGTATAATGTCAGGTTAGGGTTTGTGTTGACCCTGTTGATTGGGTTAGGGTTTGTGTTGACCCTGTTGATTGGGCTTCAGTTTTTTTTCATCATCTCACTTTGCTAACTTTCACTTGCCCTTGTTTACCTGTCACAAAGCAACGCCTGTAGTTTTTTTATTCATTAATTTAAAAACTACATAGCCCGTATCTACGCATTTAATCATTGATAAGATGAAATCCGGAGTGTAAGATGCCTGAGAGATGTTTGACTGCAGGTTGAGGTTGATGAAGGTCAAATGCAAAATTTCACAATATTATGATATCCATTTATTTTCAGCAATCAAAATTTACCATCAGTCAAATTATCGTTTACTAAGTAAAGTAAAAGTAAAAAAAAAAAGTAAAGCTCCGATCTTGATTTAATTTCAATGCTTACTAAGCCCTTTACTTTGCCCTGTTCTGAGATGCCCTACTGGAGGCAACATGGCCCCTGTAGTCAGCGGATGTCCCACATAGGGAAGTTTCCACACGCTGCTGGGACCAGTGGGCCAACCATAAAGCCTATTTTAGTTAATCCAATACCAGACTGATTGTAAAATGGGAAACACTAGTCAATGTTGCTCTAATCCGGATGCCTGAAGGGTTCTTACAGAAGGTTTCTTTCTGTTCTGAGCAGTCTGGGTAATTAATTAAAATGATTGCTCTGGCTCCAGCTGAAAGAAAACTCATGAAGTGGTTGCTATTCAGTTTTAATCCATAATCTACAGGCCAAGCTAATGGTTTGAACACTGACCTCTGACCGCTCTGTCATAGATTCAGGTGCCATTTCATTCACATTTAAGCACAGTGTTTTAGTGCATTGTGCTTCACCCTTGATAAACACAGAGAACCTCTCATTTATGCGCACACCAGCAGAACGCTTGCAAAAAGACCAAAATATTTCTCCAATGAAATTTTGTTGCCATTAGCCATAACTCAGCATTAACAAAAAGTCTAAAAGCGGAATAGTCCCGCTAAAAGTCTCAGCTGAAAAAGATTGGATGAAACCCAGTCAGAAACAAATTAGAAGCAGAAATAATTTTATCTCAGAACAACAACAATTACACAAGTACTAGCTCCTCCATGTGGCTGCTGCTGCAATGTTATTATGTCAAGATCAAAGATAACCCTTGAGGGCATCCACAACAATATAAAATTGTTGCATGATTACCTATGAAATTATTGGTATTATATTTAAGTTGTGTTTTAAAATGTGATTTGCAGTACTTTGAAATTTGTACTACTTCCAGCGCATGTGGATTCTGAAGCTACATTAGTTGTCTGGTATGAATATGTCTGCCAGAAACGGAAATCATAATCACAGGAACAATTAAATTGGTATTACTTGAAAAGTCATATCTGAGGGAAGAAGAAACAAAATCAGAGGACAGGAGTAATTTAATTCCAGTGGTCGACAGGAATATGCAACTATGAGTCACTAACCAAGGTGCATGAGAATCTCTTACTGCTTGAAAAACTCAAATATGCTGTGATTTTTGATGAGCTGTCTGACAGTGTTTTTTTTTAAGACTTGGGGGTCTTAAAAACACAATTTTTTTCAGGAGGCCAGTAGTTATTGTTATAAGAGGAGGCGGGATTATTAAGCAAATCCCATATGGCACAGCAACACACATGCACACACAAACGTTCATCAAACAGTCTAATTAAGGAAGTGGAGAGGGTACAGATAGCCTAAAGGGACTGTGAAATGACAGGAGACCCACACTGCAGAAATCAATTGGAGTGGCAGACATTGGCACGATGGTCACCTGGCGCAGCGTATGCCCAGCTGGGACATGACCAGAAGGCCGCGCTGAGAGACAAACTTGGGCATGGCTGCCCCCTGGCATGGCACTATGGCGCACAGCTGCTCTTGTGCTTTACAGTGGCATTGTGTCCCCTCTTCCCGTTGCCTGCCTCCTCATTGAAAAAAAACAAACTAAAAAGCAATGTGATAGGACGACTCCTGGGAGCTCAGACTCATCACAGCGTGGACGACTCCTGGGAGCTCAGACTCATCACAGCGTGGATTACACCTGGGAGCTCAGACTCATCACAGCGTGGACGACTCCTGAGAGCTCAGACTCATCACAGCGTGGATTACACCTGGGAGCTCAGACTCATCACAGCGTGGACGACTCCTGAGAGCCCAGACTCATCACAGTGTGGACGACTCCTGGGAGCTCAGACTCATCACAGCGTGGACAACTCCTGGGAGCCCAGACTCATCACAGCGTGGACGACTCCTGGGAGCTCAGACTCATCACAGCGTGGACGACTCCTGGGAGCTCAGACTCATCACAGCGTGGATTACACCTGGGAGCTCAGACTCATCACAGCGTGGATTACACCTGGGAGCTCAGACTCATCACAGCGTGGACGACTCCTGGGAGCCCAGACTCATCACAGCGTGGACAACTCCTGGGAGCCCAGACTCATCACAGCGTGGAAGACTCCTGGGAGCTCAGACTCATCACAGCGTGGACGACTCCTGGGAGCTCAGACTCATGACAGCGTGGAAGACACCTGTTAGCTCAGACTCATCACAGCCTGGACGACTCCAGGGAGCTCGAAATCTTCACAGTGCCAGGGACCTTCTTCAGGTAGACAATCACCCCTTGAACACGGCCAGTACTATCGGTAAAGGAACAGGTGACCAGGAAACACAACATGCTAAACGGCTACAAAGTAGAAACAGGTTTAAAATCTATAGGCAGTTAGCATCAATCCCCAGCACTAAAAGAACCGTGGCCACGTATGTAAGTGCACTCGGGATGTATTGGAACTGGTGGCGGGAGGGTAGCCAATTGAAACCAGCCCAGCAGTCAGTTATAGTTCTGTAGATGAGCGTCTCTGCACTGCTAATATTGAAGATATTTCAATATTAACCCTAACCCTAACCCTGACCATGTGGGGAGGGGGGAGGTGAGTGGCGATGGACCTTGGGCTGATGTCATCTGCACATTCATGGACAGCTGAGGGCTTTCCAGCACAAATCTACCACATACAATTTTTGGCCGGTGTTACAATAACATGTTTAACAAGAGGGTTTCTGAACCCACTCCAGTGGGAAAAGTGCAACAGACATGAGAAGCATTTAGCTCAGCTTCTGTTTCACACTCTGCTCTCATCTGCGTCATTTTAGGGTGTCTCTTTACCAAGCTCCAGATTTCCCAGGCCCAGTAGTTCCCAAAGGACAAATGAGCAGCATGCTATCGCCATTTGCGACGTGCTTGCCGGCTGCCTTTTCTCATGTGTCCTTCTGAAGCACTTCCTTAGGTCTCTAGACCGAAGGCTTGTTGCTGCTGTGTAAATGACGCATTCAGATGTAAGAATGTAAAAAATAAGAGGCTTGATGTGTTCTGCACTCGACTTTGAGTCCTGAGCAGGTTTTTTTTTGTGCTCACAATAAGCAGGGAAGTTTGGGACAGGGGGCATCCGATGCTGCTCCAACGTCAAGCTGTAACAAAACAGACCCTGTCGTTTTCCTGCCATAATATTCCTGCCATAATTCGCCTCCACCCACCCCCAATCTTTTTTAGTAACTCCCTAACCCGGCCAGTACACACTGGGAGTGTCGTTCGTTTCCCAGCCGCTCATCAACCTTCATTACCCAGCTGCTCATCAGTTTCATTTCCCTCTTTGGCTGCGCTTCCTGTTGATGTCTGAGCCAGAGAGGCTGGCACTGAGATTGGAAGCTTTAATTCTCTTTTGACGTGCAGGCCTCCCTTTCATATTTCTATTTTAGGCCAGGTCTCTAAACAAGAGACTTCCACTGCATTTACTTATGTTGCACAGAGAAAAAAACTGGGTTAGTGAAAAGTAAAAGCAGTACCAATCGGCCTCCAGACAAGGGCATTGCATGAATGCATTAATATTTTATTACTCTATTTATTTTCTAAGCGGATATTAGAAGAAGCAATGAAGGTCACAGAGTACTGTAGGCCAAAGTGTCCCACAATGGTACCCAAGAGTTAGGGACCAGTACCTTCATCACTCCAGATTTTAAACAGGGACCGGTCCCTCAACATCAAGACCGTTGCCATGAAACTGGATCTTCTTTGGTTCTGTTTCCCATGGTGCAATGCTAGTGGGAGATGCTAGGTGGCAATGAAGAAATACATTCTCCAAAGTGAAGTGGCATGATTGACCTCTGGCTATGTAAACAATAACAGCAGCAATGAGCCCAGTAGGAGGGGGGAAAGATCTCCTCTTTCCCAGGCTCCTCTTGCCAGTCGTCCAGCCCCCAACATAAACCTGCATGTAATTAAATCATCCAGCATTATAGTGACATATTTTTATAGTGAAATAGTGACATTTAAGGAAATATACAAATAAGTTATACTGGTCATCCATGGACAGTATGTTTTATACTGTTATTGTAATCCAAATAAGGATTTATAGAAAAGGGATTTGTGGGACACTGTGGTCTAATTACTATCTGACAGAAAAACATTGATCTTGTTCTGTTATGTCAACGTATCATCGAAACTACTAGACCTACACTCAACATTGGCTTTTCAAACGGTAGCAAAAAAACAAAACCAAGAGGACAACTAACAGGAGCACACATGGACCCGGTTAGGGCTTGTTTCCCTCCCTTATCCCAGGAATCCTCCCCAGCTCGGAACAACTCATGTCTGGACATTCCGTGTTACTAATAAGAACCTTATTATTTAGCTGCACCGCACATCTGCTACAGCAGGTGGCACTGCTGAGCTAGATATCCTCCTGTGCTTTCATGAAGTGCCCTTTTATAGCCCACATGCTGCAGTAAGAGTCATGCAATGTAAAAACATCAGGTCTGGGACGGAAGGGCTTGTTTAAACAATGCACACATGTTCTGTAATGCAGCAAACTCATGATGTTACTCAATAACATTGGGCAATGTGTCCGGGCTGCTTCAAGCAGGTGTTGAGTTGGTGATGGGTGTGGGTGTGAAGTTATTGAAAGGCAGCTGAAAAATTTAGCTCCAAGTGGGCTGTGATCCCACAGGTTTCAGAGAAATCAATCAATCAAATGTATTCACGTTTCCAAATCACAAAGACACTTTACAATAAAGGATGATACAATATTTCCCAGTCTCATTTTGAAAAAAAAACAGGATTTGAAACTCTCTCCTGTTTGCTGGTTGAATAGCTTGTAAGGAATACTAAATGGAGTCTCTAGGAACATGGAGAAAGAGCTATTAGTCATCTAGAAGCCAGCTTTCTCATCAGTCCTCAATTCAATTCAATGTTGACTATTTTTCAACTACTGAAAATCTGCTTGTAGTAGGCTCTGGTGTGTAGACAGATGTTTGCTCATATGATTTCTCAGTTCACACACACACACACACACACACACACA
>JAOVYW010041089.1:5723-26399 GCA_025775045.1 Hiodon tergisus | reverse complement strand
CCCCCCCCCCCCCCAAACAGATTTAAGTAAACACATGGTCGCTGATTCAACAACATGCCAAAAATAATCTCTCGGAGCAGGGAGAGAGAGATTTCCACTCTGATCGATACCAAGATAAAGCTTCGTTGCCCCCTTCAGCAGACTGCGTTTAGCAGGTGGTCGCGTTCATGCCAGTTTCTTCCTGAGCTTTGACCAGAATATGTTCGAGGCGCTTTTCTTTTCTCCATCTATGAAAGGCGAAAGCCTGGATAAACAAAAGGGGAAACCCATTCATCAGGCCCTTTCACCAAAACGGAGAACTCAAGTGACTCACAGCGCCAAACCACGTTTCTTAACAAGCCACATTTTTCTTTCCACGTTTCTTATAATAATTCTAAAATGGTGTTGGTGGTCAGCTCGCAACCAAAACATGCATCCTGGCCATCCTAAAAAGCTCATGCACATCTGTTTAACAGTAGAACTTCTTGGGGGAAAGGACTCTTACTGGACACTACTTCTTACACTACTTAAAGCAGGGCACATGTGCATATGCACAGTAGAAAAGCAGTTTTTTTTTTTTAAACCCCCATTTTAAGTATGTCATTATCCTATAATGGGATTACCAAATTAGATAAGACTTCACCATTGCTGTATATCATCCATCATACTCCTGAGTATTTCTCATAATGCATGTAAAATGTATTTAAAGAAGATGCCTTTCTATTGAGGAGATACTCTACTTTGTAGATCAGCCATAACAGAGTCGGCTCCACATTCATGGTGAAAAAGAAAAGTCCTGGCCAAAACAGATTTTGAGTGTAGTAAGTAAAGATTTGTTTTTCTTCAGCTACATCAAACCAGCTGAAACACATTAACTACTGAAACAAATCTCATCTTTCCTAACATACCGCCGAGGGAAATCTGTTGTAGATATACTGATCTACTTTGACTCTGACAAAGGAATCTTTTGCAAAAGTTTTGACCCCACACACGGTGTAAAAACGTTTGGGTTTAACGGTAACCGTAAAACATTTTTTTGTTTACACTGTCAAAAATATATTCGTCAAAGTGTTAAGAAGAAGAGTATCTGCAACAATTAGATAGAGCTGGGATAGAACGTCACAAAAATGAAATGTGAGATTTTCACTTGGCTAAATAAATGTTAAAAACAATTAACTTTTAAATTACGCTAAGCGAAAAACGTTAGCTAGAGCTATCCCAGACTTAACAGGTCATCTTAAAATATCAACAGCTATCAAGGAGGTTAGCCAGATAAAGCATAGCCTTATATGACGTCATCTACTCCTCTAACTTAAGTCATGCTTTAATTTCACCCCTTCCTGTTTACTTAGACGATTAGACATGTATGAGATTATTAAAAAAACAACCCCCCTACTAAACACCCATCCTTTAACAAATATTGTTACATGGTCACATTTATCGGCTGGTGATTAATGCCCAACGTAAGGCTAGTCAACCGGTATATTTTCAAAAAGACAGTCTTACCGGTATAACCCCATTTGTGTTTAACAGACAAATTCATATCCAAAAATATCATTACCATCAAAAACAAAGTTCTACAGCATGTTCAGATGGATATATAGTATACTCATTGCCATGTTTTTGGAGTTAGTGTTTTTTCTAACCAACTTAAAAATTTTCGAAGTAATATCTATCGAAAGGTGAGGAGAACGCCTTCAAACATGAGCCGGCTTATATTCCGGTTAATACGGCAATAGCACTTAAAAAATAAATAAACTGCTAAAAGGAAAAGCGTTTAAATGTTACGCCATCCATATGCCAATATTACACTGAATCAGTGAAGTTCTAAAAGTGAAAGCATTTAAATGTTACGCCATCCATATGCCAATATTACACTGAATCAGTGAAGTTCTAAAAGTGAAAGGGTTTAAAGAAAACGTTAGCAGCAGTCACCTGATTCAGGCCTTCTGTCCTTATCAGCTCTCTACCAAGATACATGCTGCAAATGGGTGGACTAGCTTAACAAAGGCCTAATATATCGGCATAAACCATTTCCAAGAAGTTAAACATTTTACCGTGGCGCATACAAGACTTCAAATACGAATAAGCAACTAGTAAAACCAAGCAGTACAGGCAGTAACAAGAGACACACATATATATACACACTGATTCACATGTTACATGTAATATCAGATATCAACTAGAATATTAGCCAGCCATGGTTGACATTTAAAAAAAAGTTTCTACTGAAGGAATGTTACAAAACAAAGAAAACAGATTAGCTTTAAACGCTGCGTCGAGGAATGTCCAGGACTCCGATCGACACCAACAACAGACCCCCCCCCCCCCCGAGTCTGCCAATTCAGCAATCTGACCAAAGAGAAGAATGTCCTCTTCCACTAGCAGGCGGCTATTTTTAGGTGGTAAAGAACCTGATGGTACTTCAGAACCGCTTTATGATTTACAGCCATCTTCGAAGATTGGATGAGCCAAAAGGACTCCTCTGGTGGGGAGGAGTTTTTTTTTGTGTAACACCTAATAATTTTCGTCCCAAATGTCGTCTGTCCCGTGGTTTGTTACAAAGAAAATCTATTAAATGGCACCTTAAATGGTTATGTGCTGTAACCTTTGCACCCACGTATTTTTACATTTTTACCGTTGAAACCATCTTCATGCCAAGCAGGTATTTCAGAACAATAGGGTTTCAACTGACACTTAAGGAAAGAAAACCAGCTTATACGTTTGAATCAATGAAAAAACATGTCAGTTGTTGACTGTAGGCCGTCAGCCACAGGTCTGCGTTTTAAGAGTACATTTGGGTTTGTGGAGTTCCCCATAGAGCCATGGTTTTACCACTGCAGTGCGGTCATGGCAAAGGAAGTTACCAACAACAAAAATAAATATACATTCAAAAACATCTTAACAAGAAAATATCTGGGCTGGATTGGCAGCTGCAATAAATGGTTTTAGAATTTTGGCATTTTACAAAAATGTTTAAAAGTTACAAACGCACAACCAACATCTCTCCGCTGTAAGATCTGGTTCCTGCATTTTTGATACCACAATGTGTTCTATAATTTCCAGAGGGGGGATGCAGAGGCACCATTTTCATAATTTTTCTAATCATGCCTGCATCCAATTGTAGAAATGTCTTGGACAGAAAGACCTTAAAATTAACAATGAAAAGGAAAGTTATTATCCATGTTATTGGACATTTAATCTTAAAGATGCTTACATTCAATACCCTGTGCATGCACAAAGCATTGTCTCACCTGGAAACTTGAGGGTTTAAAAAACAGATGGACTTGGAGAATCGGCAGAATATCCAGTGAATAAGCTTCTAGTTTTACTAACTAGGCTAGTTAATATCATTTACATGATTTCCAGTATGTAGAAAATATTAAAATCCATGAAATGCCTATGAATAAAAGATGCATGAAAAGAATTGACCATGTAAACAAATGACTAATGAACGGAAATATAGGCGCAAGCAAGCTTGTATAAACCTTGGGGGGTCACAGTATCAAAACCTGTTGCATTTTTTTTTGTTGGTTATTGATATTTACCTTCCAGTACTTTAATTAGTACTTTAAATTAGGAACATCATACAAAAGGCGCTTAACTCTACAGAGTACGATATACACGAGACTTTATTGGCCACTAATATTTAAGCTAAAGCCTAGCCAATTGTGGCTTGTTGACAAAACAATTAGCTAAGAAAGTATTTTTGAGGGGAATTTACTGACAGTGTATTTCAGAGTAAGTACCTTTTTCAAAGGTATATCAACCCTACACTTCATCTCTAGATCATAGGTTGTCCAATGTCTACGACCAGCAATGTCGGATTGGCTGAAACATACTGTTGAAACTTGATTTTAAAAAAATCTATTTTATTAAGGGGCTTGACCCGTATTGATTGGTCAATTTCAGTGGTCAAAGTAGTGCATTGGATAACAGTTTAACTGGTGTACATATAGCTTTACTTGTACACAGATCTGCAGACATACTTGCAAGGTTTTGTATAGTCGGCATACTGGAGCTGTGAATTTAGCATGTCAGCACAACAATCTGAAGCACTGTCTCACAGAATAAAAACAGTGGTTCACACACATAATTTATAACTTCACAGGGAATGCATAGCTTCCAGTCGCAGTGGAATAATGCAAATAAAAAATGGTGTTGTACCCCTCTGTAACATTTGGCCCTGACAGTAGAAGGCTTCTCGCCTCTTCACAATGTACAGGTACCTTGTGGAGCAGTCTTAGCACTGCATTTTAAGCAAGTACATTATAAGGGATTCTCTGTCTGAAATATAGTTCAACAACAAATTTGGAGGAGTCAGTTAGAATTTCTCCTTTCATTCACTGCAGACACTCAGTGCCAGAAACACCATACAAGCCACAAATGGCAGACATGAAACAAAGGGGAGAGACTGTTGCCAAGGAGCACCTTTCCACCGTAAAAGACTTTTACAGGCTTAGATGCTTGGCATTACATCCTTACATGTTGTTTCCGAACAAAACATTTACAAAACATTACTGCTGCAATGCCATACAAGACTGGAAATCATTTAGCAGAAACGCTGTCCCAAATGTATTGCGACAGACCTAAAGGAAGCGCATTTATTCTTCAGTTACTTCACCGATGGAATTCATGCAGGAAAACACAGACGATTCAGGAGATTCATGGGCACACACACATTTTATCCTCCTTGACTCAACACCCAATGTGCACCCTAGCTCGTCGCCACAAATTCTACCACCACCACACAAGGGGTAAGATGTGTAATATGTCTCCTTCGATCCAATAGCCTATGGCCACCCGTCTCTTACACTCTGCAAGCAAAACAGAGAGATTCATCGTCAACCGGACGAGAGTCCCCGTGGTTTTTTGTATTTTGCTGCAATTGGACTTTTTGTAGAAATATAGTTCACAAGAAACACAAAATGATGTCAATTTAGGATTTTAACTAGTCGTTAACATTATGTAGCTAGCTGGATATTAATATAAAAACAATCGATTCAAAAAAATAAAAATAAATTCTAAAAAATATTGTAAAGATTAAAACTGACATAGCAAGCCAGCCAACTTAACTAAACTTACTTTCTCTCAAACTCAGCCAGTGCTTACTGAACACTGAGATTCAGTGAACACAGCCAGCCCCAGGGGGACACACAGCCAACATAAATAGAAATAAATAGAAAATGTGATGTCATCACAAAGTGCCAAAATTCAAATCAGGATGCAACATGACACAGGCATTCACAGTCAGACCAGTTTAGCACCCACCCCTAATGTTAACTAACACAGGCTTGGTTAAATAAAATACATTTAAATATCAGGGGTCACAAAGAGAGCACCAATTCTGAATTCGTTCTTTCCCAGAGATACAAGTCCCCTGAAGGAAAATGAGAAATCAAGACAAAATAGCAGGGCATAAACATCTTAAAAACAGTTGGCAAATATTTCACTTTTTTTATTGATTTGAACCAGAGTCTACAGCCACTGCTCATGTGAGGAGGGCACAAGGATGGTGCATCTCCCCTTTCCTTACTGGTTAGTTTATACAACACAAACAGCCAGCTAACAAACCACTAATGTGTTCTGCTCTGTTGCACACTGTGCATGTTAAACTACACTAGATGCTGTAAACGTTTTAAGTAGTTATGGCACAAGGCTATCAGGTGACATGCTTGTCAGCACCTGGTAAGGATTAACAATAACAACAACCCGTTTTGTCTCCCTAGCAGGTGCCTAGACCGAGAGAAAGGGACAGAGGTGTAGAACAAGCACAGAGAAAGCCCCTGCAAAATGGGAAACTATTCCAAGTCCTGTTCTCCGGGGAATCTGCAAAGGTTTTTTTTTTTTTTAGAAATATAAATACGGGAGGCCGTGTGTCTTTCTAGACTCCTCGTGATCACTCCCGAATAGTCAGCATCCAGCATGCTACATTAGTTACAGAAACTGAACCCAGTTTTTAATCCAATTTTTATACAATTCCACGTCGTCACATTCTTGTGATTTAATGGCATCTGTTTACTCCTAAATATTGCTGCAACAGAAATAACAGGAAAAACATTACTTTTCACAGTTGAAACATGCCTTTTGGAATTGCAAGTACATTGATCACTGTTGAAATCACCCACCATTAGTGAAACTTTAAAGTGTAGCTACCATCACTATGGAATTATTTCCAGTGCTGTAAGGTATAATACCGGACATCTGTCCAACCTATTACTTTTTATTTAAATGGAACAGTGCACTGACTCAAATCAGAAACCAAAACTAACAGGTCAAATGTTTGTTGCTCACAGGCATGGATACTTGACAAAGAACTGCTTGGCGTTTACTTGGTTTATACAAGCACAAACCAGACTATTCCAGCTAAACCCTCAGGGCAAGAAACTACCTACCAGGGAGGGTATCACAGAAACTGATCACAATCAATAGTACTCCATTGTACAAATGGACCGGATTACATGCTCACGGTATTTAACGTATAATGTACCTACCGCCTGCTGTCATTACGGAGGTCATGATGCTGCTAATCAATGGCATTAAACTAGTAACTGTTCTTTTGCCAGTTATTATTTTGTAATAGGGCGAGAACCGGTTCATTATATCAGTAATATAAGCTGAGAACTAATACTAAAGGTGTTCGGCACCAACACTTAAGAAAACAAAGGCCGGCGTGAAACAATACTGAACCAAGCCAATTCAGTAACTCATGAAAAAGGACTATCTGCAAACACTAGTTGAGTGAAGTAAGGAAAGTTTCCTTTACTATAAAACTTCAGAAGAGCTGACAGAACTGTGAAATCCAGCCAGTGTTGATCAGTCATTAGACAGTTTCCATCTCTGTCCTTTTCAGAATGACATTAAAGAAACAGGTTTATCTCTAAACTGCACGTGCCTTCAGGGACATTTTTAAAGCAATGAGTTTCCAGTGATAATACCAGCAAGGCGGTTGTCATAAATGGTCTCTAATCCCAGTTTAGACAACAACCAACAATGTTATCCACCTGGAAGCCCTTGAATAGCTTGACCAGCTCAATGGCAAATGCCACTACACCTAAAACCAATAGCAGAATGTCTGATGCGTGTACTGCACCTTTACTTATTATATAAACAGACATCTTGATAAAGAAAGCCGTTAGTTACTCTGACTTGGATATTCTGTACTTCCATCCCTAAAAGCAAAACACTCGCATCACGTGGTTGTTCTTACACCATCAGTCACTCCATTTGATTGGGGTCAAAACTGTAACCTTTTTTGCATCAGATCACCATAACTTCGCGGCTTTAAAACATCCTAACAAACTCGTACCTATGCGTTAGACACAGGAGTGCAGGAATCGACTTATTCTCACAAATCGTATTGACAACTGGCTTTTTCCACTCTTCCAAAGACATTAAAATATTTATAGTAAATAAAAATGATTCCAGTGCGTCATAGCAGCCTGCAATATTAAGCAGTTAACTAATCTGTCAGCATATACACTAGCTAGCTAGCTATTTAGCGGGAACCGTGAATTTAGAAAACGCATCCATCTCGTCACATGTGAATAATATCGTATTAGCTAAATAGTTAGCCTACCTCACGAACAAACATCTTCCACACCAAACAATTAACTTGATAATTCACCAAACAGTAAAAGCATGACAACAGAGCCCCTGCAACACACAGAACTTATAAAGCTATAGACCCAGATTATTGCAATTTTCAGTTAGATGGCTAATATGAAAAATTCTGCTAAAATTCGCAGGCTACAGCAGTGATAAATCGATAACTAAGCACACCTAGCTAGCAAATGTCGTTACTCACATTTTTTAAGCCATTTCATCCAGTACCGTACAATCAGGCTGTGGTATTTCTTGTTTTCGATACACCAGGTGGACAATCCTTGAATCGACTCCATGGTGTTAGATACTCCTTGAAATCGGCGATCCAAAGATGATTCCAAAGCGGCAGACGAACCGCGACCACCGTGGCCGCTTGCCGCACCAGCTCCGGCCGCCATTTTTCTGGCCCTTGCTCTTCTGCTATGTCGCGGACTCGCAGACACAAAGTAGCCCACTATGGTCCACTAAGGGCGCGCGAGTGCCGGAGGGAAACCCTCCCCCGAGATAAACGATTTTGTATTTCAAGCAGTCTAGCTAGTTGATATTCAGTTATTATTTCTAGAGCGATCTTAGCTAGCCAATTAGGTAAACCAACGTTGAGATGTAAGGGTAAAACGTATTACCCAGTATATGACTTACTTCATTGACCTACAAAACACGATAATGTTAATATTTACAGAACTAATTTAATATTAAAGCACTATCAAAACAACCACAAAATTATATAGTTTGCAACTTTGAATGCAATCCCCTACCTCTACGAACATCGGCGTCAGCTCGCTCGAGCTTAACAAGCCGTCCGCCAGACCGAGATGGCTAGCTGGCTGAAGTTTAATAGATAACTTTATATTTATAAACTTCTGATAGATAATTATTTATGCTGTTATTGTCTTGGTTTATTAAATCCACATTTACGACAGTCTAGATACTGAAACTAAGTTGCTTGCTAACCCTGTGTCAGCAACTTAGCTTCCCCTCGTCCCTGTCTAATCGATCTTTTAAATGTTTTTTTCTGTGTTATTTATTTCCTATATTTAAATTCCCCACATAGCTAAAAGCAACATAATTATGGTTTAAAGGCCATGCTACTGAATTTCGCGTGCAGGACGTCAGGCTTCGCCATCTTTGACATTTTACCCCCCTCATCTCAACATCGCCTGCATGTATAAATGCGCATGCGGACTTTTGCAAGTAGCTCTAAACATCATTCAGGCTATTGCTTACTGTAGCATTACAGTTTATTTTATTGCAGTCAACAGTTTACTGTAACGAGTTGGGTTTGGCAAATCATTACATTTACGAGAGAAAATCATTTTGTAGAGACTTTAGATAAGTGCGTGCTTAGCAACGTATGTGGCGAAAGGGCTTCAACAGATACACGGGTACGGGTTGTGTTGCTCATGTGCGAGTTCTAATTTTAGGAATGGAGAATTGGGTCCTGAATCGTACTCTGCACGTGACTGTTGTGTTTTCAGAATTATAGCAATGTTAAAATGTATAACTTAAACATAAACCTATGAAACGTCGAAATTGCACGTTTCCAAAATAAAGCTACCCAAAAAAACATTCCTATATGCCTCCACCACGTATAGCAATTAAATGCTCAAATATGTTGCAATTTTTCACACACACACTGGGCCAACAAAACGTGAATAAACTTGGAGATTAAGGTGGAATATTTTATTAAGCGTATGTCTCCGTGAATTGAAAAACAGTTGTCTCATGAGTACTTAAGAGTGAGAATAGCTTGTTCACCAGTTTCATATAGAGCATTGGAAGTTTTACTTGGCGTTTCCTAAACATTTAATTGCCAACTCGAACCCTATTAATCCAAGATGACCAAATCTAATCACTCTTAGATCATTCACCAACTTGAATGTGTTCTTGCATTTACTCATTAAAATAAGGGGAGAGTTCAGTCTCAAACGATGGCACAGTAGCATACCAACAAAACCAAATATTTTCTTGAAAACACTTTCCTTTATTGTACTGCATGTACGTTGATAATATGTACAGTTCACCGGTTACCATTGGTGAGAGTGCATGTGCTATGGAAAAGGAGGGACGCGGTACTAACGTCTCCTGACAATACGAAAGTATGGACATTTATCCCCCTTTCAACACATTTAAACTGAATGTTTTGCAAAACAGACTACCAGAAACTACTCAATTCAGAAACGGCACAATTTCTCATTTGACCGATGTTAAAAGGAAAAATAAAACAGAAGTCAGTGAAAAAACTCCAGTATGGACATCAACACAAATAGGTACATCTTGATGAGTGCATGCATCTTCACACTAATGGTTTGATATTTTCCAGCAATAGTAACGTCTGAGGAATTAAAAGGGGGTCCAAATCCGGTGTAGTACAGTGAAGCCAAGAGCAAAATTTGAAACTTTACTTGAACATTGGGGCTTCTTCAGCCTGTATCGCAGCATTATATGGAATTGGTGCCACAGTGTGACTTAACCTGGGAATTGCAGCTTGGAGCAAAAACGAGAGATACAGGAGTCAAGAGCAGCAAAGTAAAAAAATGCGCAGACAGGCAGGCAGGCAGACACAGTATGTACACCAAATAGCTGACAAAATGACCCACCAACACTACCAGAAGAATGCACAAACCAAACTGTCATTCAAAGCCATTTCGGACATATACACATTCCCGCACTCACGTTTCACCAACATACACACAAGCATGACTTGCTACTGTCCCTTAGAGGCCCCTGAAAACTCTGGATATGGGTGCACTGCAGCAATAGGAACACCTACCCTTAATCCTGGCATACACCGCCCAGGCTCCTCATACTCACTCTCTCTCTCTCTCTCTCTCTCTCTCTCTCTCCAATCCACACCCACAGACACACGCATTGCCGTCAGTCACTAAACCGGAGATGTGCAGACTGCCACCATCTTAGCCTGCCTACCACGCCACATTACGCCTCTCAGTCATCAGTGGACTCCAGAACACTCTGGCTCAAGGCTTGGTCCCAGTAGTGCTCGGTGCCGTGTTTCTTGAAGTGCTCCCTGGCCATGTTCTCGGTAGGGCACTGCTTGAATTTCACCTCCCCAAAACTGCGCTCCTTTGCCGTGCCCTGGAGCACAAAAGGAGTTTAGGAAGATGGTTAGAAAAAGGAGTGGGGTGAACACTGAAGGTAAACGCTGCCATGTCGGGCACTGACCTCCCAGACCAGACTGCACTTGTTCTTCTTCTTCAGTCCCTCGTCATCCGATCCCTCTGGGTCTGTTGAAAAGAGGAATAAGGACGTTGCATTGGGAACTCGGAAGATCACAAAAACTGACTGAAATTCTTTGCTGAAAGAATACCCTCACCATCTCTTTTGGAGTTTGTCTGTTCCTCCCACTTAATTCTGCTGAGCATCAACTTCTTAAACTTCTTCTGGGCTTTGGGGCCTGATGGGGATGGATAGTATTAGAGAGTTAAAAATGTTAAAATTGTGCATTAGACACCAAGGAATACATTTACAATTCATTAAAAATATTTTGCAGGCAGGCATACAGAGCTGAGGGGGCTATCCATTTTCTCTCACCTCCCTCTACAACCACAATGTTAACATCTCGGTGTAGAACGACTGTGCCTGTCAGGTACAGCTGACTAGCATTCGCCTCCACTTTGAACTTCTTGGCTGGGTTTGTTAGATTTCTTATCCTGAAAATGAATAGCAAGAGGTGAGAAAGGAAAAAAGAAAAGAAAAAAGTGCCAAGCTATACATTCACATTTATATCTCCACAACCAACCATCCAGTGGAACTGTATCTGCCAAGACATCGAAATTGCCCCGCCCCCTTGGGGTGTGTAAAGATCCATCCCGTCTCACCTGTACACAGCAATGTGAACCCCGTGACTCAGGTCCTCCTTCAGCTTCTTCACCTTCTTCTCTTTCCTCTGCTCTGCTGTAAGCTTCCGAGCTGCGTTGGCCTCTTCGTGGGCCCTGAGAGGCAAGGAGGAGGATTGTAAGGACTCGCAGCAACATCGCCACC
The DNA here is from genome assembly GCA_025775045.1 of Hiodon tergisus. NCBI lineage: Eukaryota > Metazoa > Chordata > Actinopteri > Hiodontiformes > Hiodontidae > Hiodon > Hiodon tergisus. Next base: position 14,816 of record JAOVYW010041089.1, on the reverse strand, counting down.
GCCGCCAAGCATCGACCACGCAAAGCAGAGCAGGACAACATAGACTGGTGACAGACAAGCACAATTTCTTACTTCTGTCTCTTGGCCATCTGTGCTCTAACATGGGCCTCCACTTTCGTAGGGTCCTGGACTGCCTCTGTGCCCAATACCCGCATCAGATTGGAGATCCGCACTAAGGGAGAAGTGGGACAAGTGTTACAAGCAGACCTAGCCTCTTTTCTCTAACCCTAACCATACCAATCCAAGAAAAAACATTGATAACAATCACAAATAGAATCTGCTTAAAATGTTATGGATTCCAAGCCAGTGTACAAATAGATAGACTGTTCAAAGAAACCACTTATTAGGCCCGTTCTAAAGAATGTCAAAATGCCCCAGCACATGGAAAAAAGAAGTTAGAACAGGTTGTCAAACAGGTTACTATAATAAAAAAAACATGCAAGAGGCATAAACGGTGTATAATAACACTTGTAAATATTACACGTTAAACATTAAAGGGACAGCCCTTTACCTTTGGGTTCAGGGGGTGGCATGAGTCCAAGCCTGACTTTCTCCTGCATCTCCTTCTGCGCTTCCCTTCTAGTCTGACGCCTCAGTTTCTTCTGTTCTTTCTTGGTCAAGTAAACCCCCAAAGTGACTGGTTTGTCTGTGTCCACTGAGAAGGACACGGAGGAAAGGCCATATCAAGAGAAGCATTATAAAAATAAAAATCTAAATTTCTCTGCATTCCTTTCCCACATTTTGGTCACGAATTTAGTCCAGATATGACTTGTAGAACCTCAGAGGGAGAGAGCGCGCACGCACACACAAACTCACACTCTTTTGGAGTGATACCTGGGGGGTTAATTTGGGCTGGGTGTTCCACAAGGTTTGTAACCCCGAATAATTCCATATCGTCAAACCCTGAAATGGTTGGGCTGCATGAGAGAGAGAGAGAGACAACCATTAGCCCTAATAAACCCTTTACCTAATCTTCCATTTTAAACAGGATTACACTAGTCATAATGAGGGCCACCGGGCTTTGTCCGTTCCTTTTACACCTTCAACGCATTTATGAGTCTGCTTGCTGCATTGAAGCTATTAAATCGTTTAAGAAATATATGACCGATGAAAAGTTCACTAATTAAAGTTGGCACACTGCTTTTTGCCCAATCGCTCCAATATTACACTGAAGAGAAAAAGAAGAAGCCTTAAGTTATCTTACTGTTCGATGTTGGAAGGTAAGATGTAGGAGTCCCACCACTCAATGTTGGGTACCTCGTCTTCACCCAACTCCTTCTTAGGGGCGATCAGGGCTAATTTGGTGGAGGCGTGGATGCCCGTCTTCTTAGCAGCCTGGGCGATTTCCATCTGCAGTTTCTCTAGTTGCGCCTGACACACAAAGTGAGGAGACACAAACGGCGGCATGTGAGTAGAGACTGCATCATCAAATGTGGTTCTCAGAATTTAACCAATACCCCCAGCGCAGTGCATGTACACAGCCAAACAAAACCATAAAGTTCAAATAGGCTAGCAGAGCCAGGATGGATGTTAAGTTTCATAATTGGATGTTAATCATCACAATTATAGACTGTATAAAGGAATGATGACGCTGCGCTTCCAGAACTGCGGAGACCTTGGTTCGGATGCGCTGGGCAATCTTTTCAAAGCGGCCCTTCTCGTGGAACTTGAAGCCCTTGCGGGCACGTTGGGCGGGTGCCAAGGAGACGCGTTGGTCAAAGTAGGAGGTGGACTCCAAGTCGTCCCCAGGGCGCTCCTTGAGCTGCTGTCGAAACTGCTCCCTCTTCACGGCTCTGATGTTGGCTGACGGTTCAGAAACAAGCGTTAGGCGAGGCCATAACTGGTAGAGTTATGAGAGAAGGGACGGCAGATTAAAAAAAAGGGGGGGGGGAACGTCGACCTGTGAAGTTTAAAGTGGTGGCGCTCACCTTTCAGAGTCGGCATACGGTGAGTGAGCTCCACCTCATTCCCACTGGCATCCACGGTACGGCCAAGCTCGTCCAGAATCAGGGGGGTCGGCTTCGTCACCTCCCGGGACTCCACCTTCCTGAAAAACATACATGCGCCAATCACTCTCAAGGAACAAATCCGTGGACCAATAGTCATGAAATAGAACGGAATGCGTCTGTGCATGGGTGTCTGATACTACTACATAAATGTTCCAGTGAAGGTTAGCGTTACACCATAAGAGAAATCCTGGCGACACAGGCGGGAAACGGAACTCACGGCGGGGCAATGCCCATGGCATGTAGGTTGGCAAGGGCGACCAAGTTGTGGGAGCCTGCGCCGAGCGCCCCCAGGATGCCGGGTTTGAGGGCCAGCTGTGACTGGATACGGGCCTGCAGCTCAGCAGCCTTGCGGGCCTTCTCGATGGCGTCGTTCATGAAGGTGGCGGCCTGGGAAGGGGCGATGGACTGGGAGTTGGCCAGGGAAGGCTGGGACCCTGACAGGAGACGGGAGACCGGGGACTCCGTCTGAGTGGTGGTCAGGGACGGCAACCGCTGCTAGATAGAGGGAAGGAAGGAAAAGAGGGGTAGAAGGGCATTTAGCATGGCATGCAGAGAAAGAGCAAAAGTTTTTAAACTGGCTAAGGGTTTTTTGCCGTTTATTATTACCCTCTGGAAAGTGCCCCGCACCCTGGCAAACTCAGTTAAAAAAAAAGCACAACACTTAATACTAATTTTAATAAATAAAATCACATAAAACTGATATTTGATTAGTGAGGCACTACCAACATCAGGATAATCAGACAACCTGGGGAAATGATAATGAAACTGAAAGAAATAAATTAATCACTACAATGCTGTAACACTGGAGGAATAAGACCCGGGGAACACTGAATGAGATGGACAAAAGCAGAGGTTCACAAGAAGGCAGACTCATCTCACCGGAGGAACAGGAACCGGAACAGGAGCCACAAAGCTAAGCTGCTTCTTCCTCTCCTCGATCTGCCTGGTGGCAGCCTCCATCATCTGCTTTATCTGAGGGGGAAACAGACCCTTGCTGAGGCGCATTTTCCAGCGCTAAAAGCAAGCACACGTGCTTGCACTCACTCAACCCCCTGGCTCCCATGGCCTGTAGGGAGATTGTGACGGGCGCAGTGCTCAGAAGTGTTACCTGCATCTTAGTGAGCATGCCGGGACTCTCGGACGGGGGTCCTGGCAGCACCTCTGGCTCCTCCACTTCCTCAAAGCGGGGAACTCGCTTCCTCTTCACTCCTGCCTCTGTGCTAGCAGGCGGGTCCCGCACAGCCTCCGAGTCCTCCCCAAACACGTCCTGACAAGAGAGACGGCTGTTTGAGGAGATCACTGGCTCGCAATGTAGAAAAGTACTGCTGAACTCAGATTTAGGACAAATCTGAAGTCTGACAAACTCGACCTGTCCAGATCCACAAAAGTCATTCATACAATTTATACACACATCATGTACATTGGCAAGGATTTAAGGTGGAATGGACGAGGATTTGTAATTTAAACACATTGTAAGCATCATTAGGTCATAAAACAAACACCAATATGCTATGTAATATTGACATTATTAACCCGTCTACACAAAAATAGCTTCCGTTCGAGCTATCCAACACTTCGCATTATGAATGGTTAAGGAAACACATCAAAAAGTAGCAATGCGAACCATTTTGTAAATGGGTGGCGAGCCACAGTATATAGATAGAAGCTAGGCTTAATTGAGTATTTTGATCTCATGTGAGGACTCAGAAGACCAGGGAATAAAAATAGGTAACTTGGCCTCCTTTGTAGTTTACATGCATTGTCTTGGCAGTTGTCCTATGCTAGATTGTTCCATCTTACAGGGGTTGACAATTTCTTCCAAAAGGCAAGATTTTCACATGGGGGGGGGGGGAATTAACGCCCCAGATTTACCCCTCTTGGACAAAACTAATTTTAGAAACTGAGGCAGACACCATGGATGTTAATATCCTTATTTAAAGAATAATTTCCTTATTAATTCTTCAAGTCATGTGAAGTTTATACCCAAATACCTATACATTTACACCTATGGACCTTTAGATTTCTTCTAAAAGCAAAAGTAGAGAACAGTCCTGCTTTTCAGTTTTATCATAGCGCATGCCTATTACACAAAAACCGAAAGACAAAGCCAGGTAATGTAGAAATTAGCCACCTACCCAACCAGATTCCAAAAAAACTAATTAGGACTTTGAACACTAATCACTAATCACTAATCGTTTTGACCAGTGTTTTTTTTTCTTTCTTTCATTTTAGTCACACAGGAGTGAAGAAGGTAAAGCAGGGATTTCCACAAGATACATGTGACCGTTACGGTCAAAGTGGCCATGGTGTTCATGTAAAAAGGAATCTGCTTTCCCCGCAGGCACACTGTTCAACATTGAATCCACAAAACAGTCACAAAAAGACTTGGCACACTAGCTAAAACTAAGGAAAACAGAAACACTCTTGTTAACAGAATGCTTACCTGGACACACTTCTGTTAATGTCAGAGCTAGTGACATGTTTTTTTACGTAGATATTTAAAATATCCTATATTACCCAGTGCCCTGCAGTTTTCCAACTAGCTTATAAACTTAAAGGTTATATTTTCCTGTCTAGCTTTCCTTGTCGACCCCACTGAAAATGCAAAAATGATGATATTCTTGCTCTCCCTAATATGCTAACTGACAGATGATGACCCCCCCGATACATTGTGATGTCACTCAAACCATTTATTCTGCAAGTGGTCGGACTTAATATGTTAAAATGCAAGAACGTTTTCTTTACTGTGGATGTTTATCAAAAACACTTCACAAACAAGTCTTCTTGCTCCTACCTTCAATTCTCTCTTGCGGTGTCTTTCTCCGCCACTTTTGTTACCCCGAGAACTACGACTCTCCTCCAAAGCCTCAAAAAGCCTCTCCACAAAGCCACTGGCCGACTCATCTAGGAAGGGCCGGAGCTGATCTGTAGGAAGGACAGGGGGGTTATACCATACCACTCATGGCATGTGGAAATGAAAACGTATAGGACTGGATCACGGCATATCCTGGCCTCGCATCAGAACACCTACCCGTGGTCTTCCTCTTGTCTAAGCCTTTGCCCACACAGTGCAGAGCTGCTGTGACAACAGTGGGTTCGGAGAAGCCCAGAACCTTCTTCACTGTACGCTCCACCCAGGGCCGGAGCTCCTCCACCTCCCGCCTCGGCAGGGACATGCTGAGAATTCTACCAACACAAGGTGACACACACCCGTCTCAGCGCATGGCAATACACTAACAGGAACACAACAAGAAACTCGCAGCCAGAACTACAAACTACAGAGCGACCTGAAATACAGGCGTACACAGGACAGACACTGGCTAGAACATCCAAAACCACTTGATCCATTGACGAAATCAATTTACCTAAATCCAGTATACGGGCAGGTATTAACAACTAATCAAACGAAGCAGAATACATATTTCAGATGTGCCTAGGGTAAATGAACGCCTCTTAGCTACGTCGTGTGTGAAATATAAGAAGAGGGCCAAATAAGTTTACAAATACAAACGTGACTGTTATGGGGTGTGTAACATTTCTAAAAGGCAACCTTAGTTTATTGGGTTTTTGCGAGCCACTTAACAAGCGACATAAACAAGAACACCAAATTTGCTAACATTGCTAAGGTTAGCCACTTCAGTAAACAATAATTAATGTAGCGAACCATGCGACAGGCCTGACATGCAGAAGAACATCACAAAATATTAATATAAAATGAACTAAAAACTTAAAGAAGATGTTATATAGCAGTTTATTCTACGCAAACTGTAGTTGGCGCTTCCAATCTCTCTTTCGCCCTCTTTCTTCATCCACATTTTCCCTCGGGTTTTAACATTCTACATTTCGTATTTATACTTACCAACCGTTAAATCTGAGTTGACGAGAGACAAAGAACAGCGGACGTTTATACTTCAAAGTCTAAACCTTAAAACCAACACACGTAGACTATCTGACGAGTTTATATAAAACAAGAACTTTTTAGCCGCGTTGCGTACAGACAACGTTCGGCTGTAACACCAGGCCGGAATCGGAAATAGTCTTTCAAAGACATGACGCGACTGTAGTGTATTCCAATCACCTTGATCATGTGACAAGGACCAGAGAAATGTTACGAGCAAAGACGAGCATTAGTTTATTCTAATGACGGTCAACATGACATCTACTTTACTTTGTGGTGGGCAAGCAGGCCGAGTCTGTAACATTTATGTAACAAAATATCACATTTAATATATGTAATATATAATATTTTTCCGATTAATATTGTCGCTAGTCTAGTACTTATCTACTATTTTGAAATAGCCTACCGAACGTCAACAACGGTAAAATTGTTTTGGAAATACAATTTAAAATACTTAAGATTGTGTTGCACAAAATTCAAGACGTTTTTTATTATTATCACGGAACAGCTTGTTTTAAGTGAGCATGTATTCGCAATATTAGAAAAGGGTTGTAAACATAGGAAAGAATCGAAATGAGTCTATGGATTTTTTTTCTGAAGAGGTTCAATATCTCCTCGGTGTGGGGTAATGCATCTGCTGGAGAGATTGTGACAATATAGGATAATTGAAATGAAATATAGATTAAGTATGTAACGTTTAAACTATACTTATGTTTTGCTATCAGAATATGCATAATTTCGTTGTTTATTTGTTTATTTTATTTTTTGTGTTTTCTCCCAAATTTGGTATCGCCATTTGAGTTAAACCACCTTGGTTCATCGCCACAAAATAACAAGAAGTTTAAAATAATCCTAGTAGCCTTAGTAGTATATTAGTTAACCTAACAGCTATAGAGCCGCTCGAGGGGTTCAGTCCCAATTTGAGGAGAAGCAAGACACGGGGTGCTGGTTAGCGATGAGCCGAGAGAAGCCCTGCCGATTTCACCCAACCTAGCCCGGGCGGCAATCTCTCAGTTGTGCGCCGCGGTGTTCTTTCCCGGCCTCGATAGAATCGTCAGACTTCGGATCACCTTTATCTACTAAGTCATTCGGGAGGCCGTGTTGTTTAGTTTTCCCAGTTTTATTCTTAACAACAATCAGGCCCATGCCGTGTTTTTTCCCCCGTTATCTCCGGGAGCAAATTCCAAAGAAAATACTATAGTGAAGTATTGAACCTTATTGCACTAGCTGTAGTTCAATGGTTTGACCAGCAGTCGGAGATCAAACACCATAATCATAGTGAAAAATAATGTTTGAAAACTGGTGAATTACATAATTTTTGCAATCTTTTTCAACGCGAAAATATAAACATGTCTAAAGATAGAGTAGGGAAAACAAGAGATTAACAGATAATCTCGAAATGCAGGCTCTGTTTTCCTCTCCTCACCCCCCCCCCCCCCCCCATTTGCTTTGTGGGTCATCTGAGTGCAGTGGTTGTAGTGAGCAGCAGGATGCCCGAAGCTACCCAGTCTGCCTCCACGGTCTCTCGGTTGGATTACACGCCGTGCCCCTCCCAGCTGTGACGCTTTTTGTATAACACTGCTCCCCACTACCGCTTAATAGTAGTGTATAACGCACATGCTAACGTATTGCGTATTGGAGTAATTTCCAACAACCCATTTACTATTTACTGGTCTGAACAACATTAACGAGGTTGCCGCTGAATTTCACCACTGCACGCTGCACTGGTGTTCTTGTTTCCCCTTTTCACACGGTCTACTTGCCGTACTGGGATGGGTCCCATTCGCTCCCCGGTTTCACTTCTTTCCCCGTTTTCTCATTTTTAATCAATAATTAAAGACTGTGTGTGTAGGGGGTGGGGCAGGCAGGCTTTTCCCTCTGAGCCGAGGAGCACATAAAGAGTTGAAATGTATGTTTTTTTTTTTTTTTTGTCTGTCACCTTCTTGCTCTCATCCGGGCAACAGCCCAGACATGAGTAATTTTAGAGTGTATGCAGTGGAGTTGAGGCCAGCTTGCGTGATCGCTAATGGACCACAGTGAATGAACACAGCAGGGGAGAGAGTAAGGGTGGGGGGTGGGGGCAAAATAGTGAGTAAGCAGAGGCTTCTCCTCCCCCACCCTTTTTTCTGCTTTCCCTCTTTCTGTCTCTGTCTCGAACTAAAACGCAGACACCAGCACACACACACACACACACACACACTACATGCCCATTGGCATTACATAAAAAAAAATCTAATTTTAAAAAAAATAGACCCAAAATTAAATGCTGCACACAAATCTAACATTGAAACTCACACTTGTAATGAGCTATGGATAAAAAATAAAAATAAAAAGACAAAAATTCAGTTCGGTTCCCATCCCCCCCCCTTTCATCATGCCCCTAGCCCCGGCCCTCTAAAGGGAAGTGGGAGGGATGGGTACATCTACTTTAGGATGAGTGCATAGGCTTTTCTGCTCAAAAACTGCATAGAGACAGGGGTGGGGAGCAGAGGAGGCGTTGTTTGGAGAGAGTGAGGAAGGCCGTCTCAGTTGAGTTCAATGTTAACGCAGTCACACTAGAATCCCGACTAAACCAAACACGTGCATAAGTACCTCAAAGACCATAGAAGATAAAATTTACATAGTAAAATATAAAGACCGAGGTAACCAAATCATCTGAGATTGTAACCCAGCAGCCAAAAGATCAAGGTCAACACACACACACACACACAAAGCAACAAAAACATCAGAGAAACCACAAATTAAACAACATTCTTACGCACAGCAGCAGGGGGATGGTTAAATCCCGCACAATCCCAAACAGATTAATGGGGTTGAGTCTACAGATTATACATGGTTACCCCCCTTTGCCTCCATCCCCGAAAAAAAAGTCACTTAGTCTGCACCCCACAGAGTCCCAGCTGTTCAGATAAAAACAGCCAGTATAAAAGTCAAATTTTGTGTACACACACACACACACTACAAACAAACACAGTTTTTCCAAATGTGTGTAATTTATTAAAACATTTTCCTTCTGCATCATTGCTTAAAGAGTAGACAGGAAGGGAGCAGGGAGTGAGGTCGAGGGGGAATGGTAGGGATTGGGAGTGAATAAAACAGTGAAAGGGGCAGGGGGAATGGTAGGGATTGGGAGTGAATAAAACAGTGAAAGGGGCAGGGGGAATGGTAGGGATTGGGAGTGAATAA
>JAOVYW010041057.1:0-26409 GCA_025775045.1 Hiodon tergisus | reverse complement strand
GTCACGTCAAGAAATACTGACATTTAAAATAACTTCTTCTTTTTACCTTTTTTTTTTTTACCTGCTTCTCCCAATAAATAAGAGAAATTGACATTATTTTTCTTTATATTAATTAAAACATATTTTGATCTGTGTTGTAGACTGTGCCCAGTCAGTGAAAGAGAGACCCGTTAAATTCAAGTGAAGTGATTCTGCACACACACACACACACCTTTGCACTGCGAACAGGAAAGCCATTCCTTTTTATGGGATTACTTTCTTATCTTAATTTTCCATAGGTAATTATCAGCATGGAGCTTAGCTGTTTTGAGGTGGCTGAGTATGCTGGCAGTAGAGTTGCTATATAAATGCAAATGTTCTTTTTTATTGTGTTGATATAAAAACAGAAAGAAGATGCTTCAGTCAAAGATGGCCGTGTGCTTCTGGGTTCTTGTTTCTTTCAAGTCTGCATTCTGGTGTCAGTTATAGTGACATGATTTTGGGAATCGGTTTAAACGGACCGTCCTTATTTACTTATTATCATAGTAATATATAGAGTAATTCAATGACTGCATATAACAAATACTCTCATTGAACTTGATAAATTGAATCAGAAACATACGCAGTATACCATAGTTCTTTATTCGTTATGACAAAATTTTATTCTTTTATTTTAAATTGAATTTTAATTTTAATTTTTAAGAAGTATTGAAATCCAAGTTACGGACGTTGGTTAATGTCATATGATCATTAATTTGAAGGTAGTCGCCTCATAGCACAGGCTCATTTAAATGAATTAAAGTTGAGGATATCCGCATTTTGCCCACATACAGTGATTAATACAGGCCAGCTGTTCAGTCCATACTACTTCTTGAGGCTTGTCAAATGTTCTCCTTGCTTAAATCCCAAAGCATGCACTGTTAACTTCCAATTTGCCATTTCATTAATTAATTAATTAATTAATTAATTTTGTAACTCATGATGTGATGCTTTTCAAGCATTCCTATATCAAATCCGTTTCATCCTATATTTGCCCTATCATCCTATATATTCCCTATCATCATATATTTGACAATTTCATAATATATTTGTCCATATCATCCTATATTTGTCCATATCATCCTATATTTGCAGACTATATTCAAAAAGAACCACAGTTTGGGCTAATGATTTGTTAAATCACTAATTACACAGAAATACGAAAAAGTTTCCCCCTACTTCGCAGTGATATGGGGTTAGGGAGGCATATCACATATTCATATATCGTTTATATTTACATACCGGGCCATTAATGCTTGAGGACATGTACGTGCAGGGGTTATATTGAGTTTGGTTTGTTGTTCACGTTATTGTATACAAACGTGTAAGATTTGGCTTGGAGACAAGAATTAACAACTACCAATAATTACTTTCTAGTACAATAATAATTTTCATGCACGCGTCGGGTTTTGTATTGTTGAGTATATTTCCATTACCCTCATTTCGAGAAAATACATCCGGATCTGGTTCTGTGCTCCAGTGTAACTCAGGAATTCAAGAACGTAAGCTATAATTGGTCGATAGCTGCTGTCATGTGCCCTCCTATGATTGCTTTCAAAACAAGAGAATCCTGTGCCTGCCCCATCATGGACTGAGAAAAGTCAGATTTGGTATCGGGGTTTTTTAAATCGCAAATTTCACCACTGCACATGCAATACGGGTTTGATTTAATCTGACCTGTGTTATATCTTTAACACAGTGACACAAAACTTGGTACTTCCTGGTAATGAAAAAGGAGGTATTATAGTAAGGTTTGGTGCCTTTTCAGAGGCACTATCCATCTTTCTTTTTAAAGTGTTATCCTATTTGTTTAAGAAAGTAGGATTTATATCTAATTCTGTTAGAAAAGTAAGCTTATATTCAAGACTGCCCTATATTCAGGCCAGTACAGTAGATTTTAAATTAATTCATTTAAACATAATTAACATAATTAATAAATGTCTACAATGGTTGCACGTACTGGAATCCCACATTGCTGCTGTGAAGTCGTTCCAGTATGAACACAACTGTAAATCCGGTTGCAGAATGTGCAAAATGGGCTATTTAGTGGATAAAGACAACCAGTTAGCAAACATAATTAAAATGATTCACTAACTCTGAAATGCATCTAATAGTGATAACGTCACACAGGGACACGTGGGTAATATAAAAACTGTGAGAGAGAGGAAGGGATTTGGGTAGTAGAAGAAATCTGGACAAATTCCGTTACTCCCAGGCTGGCTTGGTTCCCCCATTTCCATTACGGCTCGTCATTTAACAACACCGGGCTCTGGACATGAATTAATGGGTCTGGCATTGCATTACACATCTGACAACCTCCATTTTATGTTGAAAGAGTCATCAAAGATTAGTAGTGACTGGCAGCGTCATAAAAAATACATTAAAGACGAGTCCCTGGATTAAAGCTATAAAACCCACTGGCCCAAGTGCCCCTCCACATCGTCCGATTTAGCAATTTTCTCGCCCGAGGTTCTGTGATTGTGGTGACCCGCATGATTTCACTAAGAATCGCCATCCGAAGACAGGAGTGGACAACAACGTACATCAACAATGGTAATCAGTGTAGCATTGTAGGACGTAATGACACTGACCAAACTCATAGATCCCGGAGTCATAGAATAAATATATAAACAACCCGAAGACTGTCACTCCTCTGTCTTGGGCTTGTTGGTGACTTTTAAAATTATGCATGTTATGTATAAATCAGCTGTAGCCGTTTGCTGTGGTTAGCTTATCACACAAGTGACTTGATACTTCATAAATTATGAATGTGTAAGTTATAATTTGGGTGAAACATGAACCAGTATACTGCAGCCCTCTGGGACTGCGGTTGTTTACCAAGATCTTAAAATGTTTTGCAGAAATTGTGTTTATTTCTCTCCCACAGATGTAAGCAGCTCCAGCAATAATACGAGTATGAACTTTACAACAATACACTTAATGTGACTCTGAAAAGGTCATAGAAGGAGTAGAAGGAGTCTGTAAAGGTTGTGGTAACTTGAAGTTCATTGTTTAGTTCTTTTTTTTAATCTATTACTAAAACCTTAGCATCAACAAATTAAAAAAAATAAAAATTATCTCCATTCCAAAAATAAGAGTACATTACATATGCTCATTATGCCAAATGCCAGGGTTTTCATCCCTACAAACCTAGCTCGACTGTATTATACGTGTATTATGTGTATTATATCCAGCTCTCCCGACCAGTTAGTTTCAGCCACCGACAAATTTGGCAAATCGGTTAGTGGAGGATTTAGCAGATAAAGGTTCAAAAATTGATGACCTTTGTGGTAAAAATTTTTACATTTAGAGGCCGACTCGAGCCGCCCAACTACATGCACATTTGTAAATCCAGTGTCTGCAAATAGAGAAAGTTTTGAGTTTAGAGTGGACACTAGCTACCACTTTTACGAATGTAACCCACATATTTTGGCACACAGGACCCTTTTCTTACGGCAAATTCTTTGCTCTTCTCTACGATTATAGTCTCGTATTGTTAATGCAATTCACTTCAATTTTTCATCTCTGCGATGAAAATAAGTGTGTTGAGTTTTATTTTCCTTATTCTGCCATCACTATGGTTACAATTATGGTTTTATTACTCACCACAGGTGCCTTTTTTTTAGAACTACTCGCACGAGCACATAACATGATTACTTAAACCTGGCTTGACTTGGATTTGATTTATCAGCTTTCCAAGCAATACAGCATTAGTTGTGCTTTAAAATTACCAGAAATATGTGTGACAACCCCTGGTTTACCCTAGCAAGGTGCTTAACCTGAACAACTTCAGGAGTTCAAGGAGTAGACAAAAAAAAATTCAAAATTCAAAAATTTCAGACATATTGACTCATGTAAATATTTTTGGATTATGTCTTCTTACCCATTAAATTATTAAATAATGCGAAGCATGCATATATCTGAGGAGGTTCAAAAAATCTTGGTTTATCTGCCGATAGTCTTGGAGTAAGACCAGCAAGTAAGGAGCTACGGTAGATTGAGATTAATAACACTAGAGTCTGGATTTGTTGTTGGGCGGAGTGTGTTTGTGGTGCTTCTTAAAGCATTTAAATGATTCATGTACTATGTTGAAAGAATTCATTATTTAAAACTCCAAATATTTAAGGATATTTATAGCTATAATTTTCTCTCTAGACCAGCAAAACCTATAATCTTATTTAATAGAATGTGTAAACTGTTTTACATAAAGGGTTCCTATACTGATTTATACATTGTTATATGCTTGTTTTGTTTTTTTGTCAGCTCCACTTTTGAGGGTAACTGAACATTTTAAGACCCAACAGTACAAGATCCTGTTTAACAGTACATACACACTCTTGTTGTGTTACAAATCTGCCAGTTATATTCATGTGGCTCATGTTAATTAAAAATTAAGCATAAAAAAGTGTCACTCACTACATTTGAAACTATTTAGAGGAATATACGTGTACATTTGCAATGGGTGGGGGGGGTGTATAAACATGTTGAAATAATACTAATTACAGGACTTAACAGAGATGGATGGGAATGTGCGGATCTAGAGTTTGCCCATATCAGAATATTTATGTATTTTTTATTCTCATTTAATGGTGTCTACGTAACTCAAATAGTTTCCATCAGCATTCCGCACTCGGTTATTGAGGACGGAGCGGCAGCAGTCTGCCACATCAGATACCCAAGACTGACAGCTATTTAAGCGGCGGTGTCGTAAAGGAGATTTGTGTTCATCTCTGAAGTGGTGCCAGTTCAACGGCAATCACAGTGGGCTCTCTGGAGAGGTCCGTCCCCATCACCCAGGACCAAGAGCCCCCCGTCCTAATCTCCGCATTACGGATCATTTAGTAATGACATAAAAGCCTAGGTGTTTTCACTCGAAAAGTTATTCCTTTGCTAGTTCCACCGTTATTCATTTCCCAGCGCTGGATATAAAACAGGATGAAAATGCAGGTCCATAAAAGTTAATGGGCTGATGACTGGAACTTTGAAAGAGGTCCTACATGGATTCTGCATTATTATGTCCCAGTCCCCTTTCAGGGATATCTAAATCAAGTGGGGTTTTTTTGTTGTTCTCTCCTTTCCATTTAGACTATTATATGTCATTCCAACCAATTTTATACCATCCCATCAGGATTATTTCATTATTTGTTTCGTTCCCGGCCCTTCTTTAACCCCTATTGCCTTCAGTGAGAGAACCCTTAGTGCGATGGCCGGGAGAGCAAGGAGGAGTATCAAAAGCTATGAGCTGAAAAGCAGAGCTGTCCTACACGGTGTTGTTAACGCTCTGACCAGATCTTCATCCAGTTTGTAGGGTAATTTAAATACACCAAGGAATGTATCTAATGTAAGTCAATGTTGGCATCAAAATGGTGAAGACGCTTACTTAGTCATTAGTAATAATTGCGTAATAATATGTTGTCATAGTCTATTAGGTTAATCAATTGATTACAGTTAAACATTTCTGGAAAATGTCATTCTACTGTTGCCACTACTCTCTGCCCATCCATCGTGAGGTAGCCCCATTAAATCTTTGAACAGGACACTGCTTTCAAACTGCATTGGCTTCTAGCTACATAAACGGCCTACAGAATGTAAGTATGATCGGGTAAATAATTAAATGCACCTTTTAGTCCATTAAATACAGGATCATCCGTTAAAATGGAGACCCGAGACTCGATTCAATCTAATTAGAAAGCTTTTAGAATGAGTTCTCTGACCCAGTGCAACTGGCTGTATATTCTCTGCTTTTAAAAGCATTCATTACTGACAAGAGGCTGATACACCTCTTTGTTTATAGCTAGTATGATAACATCATTCCGTCACCATTTTGGTCCTAGTTAGATAATGATACCAAATCCAGCTATATGTTAGCGTAATAAAGTCTAAACCTAAGAATTTTCTAAAACACATTTTTTGACTCATTTAAAAAAAAAATTTATCACAGAACCTGGCACAGTTTTTTCTTCATATTCTTCAGGTTTCCCTGCTGACAGTAGAAACTCAATAAAATTAGTCCGAGGCATATTTGAGTCAAGTTTACAAAAGCCTGTCTATCAACTGCTAAGCTAATGTCCAATTGTTTTGTGTATTTAATTAGCCATGTTAACTGGGTAAAGACGCATGTCTTTAATTTTGTCAAGTCTCTCAACCCTTTTCTTTCTAATTCCCACGTTTAAATTCAGAGTATACTCTGTGCGGTGTATTCAAATAATATTTACTGTCTGTCTTAATACACTCAATTTAGTTGTGCGTGCATTGTAAGCTTTCTAAACTTCATACACAATAAACAAGCACAACCCCTAAATATTTAAACCCCTTGTACTGCGACAGTCTTCTTCTTTTTTTTCAAAAATTGATGAGTCTGCTTTTCTTAGAGCTTTGCACATGCCTAAAAATACAATATAAAGGTATTAAATCCCTACAAATCAGTATTGAAATTCAGGTCTCTACACGCACGATTTGAGTAACTATTGAAACATTTTCCACAATCCTTTGTAAATCATCTGTACCACTTGTTCAGAAAAGTTCATGTTTGAGTGAGCTATTTATCAGAGCCTTTGCGATAATGTCATTCCTGCAACGGACAGCTGTTCGTAATAATATATTCATAGTTATTTATCCCAAAAATTTAGATACATCTTATGCTAACACCTATTTGTCTTACCACTGATCAGATCACTACACTAAGTGAAAGCATTACATTTTATAAAACGCAGCCCACACTCTGTAGCACCCCTGTTAGCCTTACCTGACTTATTTAGAGTGGGGTACCTACTCAATACCTACTGGACTCCTGGTAGCTTTGGGACTTCACCAAAACCAACTTGTTTGATCAGAATGTCGTACAAGATTCAGTCAAGCTCTCATTCACCCACCCAAAATCAACCCTGATGTCAATACAACATCTAGCTGCTCAGTTCTTTAACAAGACGGACGCCGGAAGGTAACGTCCACTCTGAAATCGAAATCCTGTCAGAACAACGAACTGGAGGGACATCAGTAAGATCACCACATGTATCATCAAGAATGAAGACCAAGAGTGCTTCCTGTCATACTAATCGTGACTTTGCTTACTACCTACATGAGCACATCTGCTCTATACACAGAGCAGACCTTTATCATCGCCCGAATCTGAATAGCAGTCTGCCTCAAAGGTCTGCATCAATAGACTGTGAACCAGCCATATGTAATAAATGGATATAACAGCTACTGCCGCCCATGTATTAAATGCCTCATTTCAAGCAGCACACTTTATTCTCTACAAATATTCCACTGAGTTTAAATTTCCTGGTCCTTGACAAACCCATCTTAATCCTGGCTGGGATTATCCAATGAAAGAATGTGACTCTGGCACAAAGAAGAAGATGGAATAGGCCCATCTGAAATTGTTAACTTCTCAGTTGACAAAAGTGAGATTGGTTGTGCTTAGAGACCTCAAACTGACACGTACTGATTTTCATATCACCACTGACCCCTCGGTCTGTCACTGATCAGAGCTGGCCTCCTCTTCTCAGAACTAAGGTGTGATCTCTTGATGACCGCCAGCACAGATTTTAGATGGCTCTATCAATTTCACAGTAGGACAGTCACACGGTCATGTCTACGCAGGCCAGAAAACATCATCATGGTTCTAAGGGGCCTGTGAAAATATAATGAAACTTTACTCAGAGTATAGGAGGTGCCATGTAACAAAAACGTGTCCTATTCCAACCCATGGACCTAACAGACATACTGCAAACAAAATCCATTGTTCTGCATGACACAAACACAACCATGCAGCTTTAATTTGACTACGATATTCAAGAAATAATTTGAATACTGATAGATCTCTGGCTTCAGTGTTGCTGCGAGCGTCAGTCAAGATTTAAACTGCCCCTCCAATCCCCCATTTCTTCATTAAGCAAACAAATATGCATTGCTCTGGCCAAAGAACACACTGATGTCAGAGCTGTGGGAGAAGGGGAGGGAAAAACAGCCTCGACTGAAAAGATTAGTTCAAATGGATATGCTTGGAGGCCTGTTCGTGATTACTTTTTTTTTTTACTACCATTGCAGAAAATAATTTACTGCCATAATAAAACAGTTTAGTGATGGTGCAGAATGAGTTAGTCCGACTACATCTGATAGTTCATCAGAACTGCATTTAAGTTGTGTATTTTGTGTTTCTCTTTATTTTCTCCAATTTTTATTTATTTGTGTGACGAAGCTGTGAGGGGTATACCACAAAGATTTCAGTTTGTTTCATTCTTTATTATTTTAAATGACTGCACTGTGTTAATGTCCCTAAGTAATTTTCAGTTTGTAGTGTGTATATTTTGACAGGAAACTCTACACTGCCAGCATCGTAAGCGGATTGCTAAATCAGAACACTGAGAGATTTCAGAACTCACCTGCAGCAGTTAATGCCATTCTACGATTAAACACAGTCATCGAGGAACAAGACCTCTTTTGAATAACATTCAAAACAATAGAGCATAAAGACAAACAAAACTGCAAGACCAGCAATCCTAACAGCCAATATGAGTGTGCCCCGATGGCTGCTTGTCAGTCTGTCTGCTAGACAGCATTGACGGAGGTGGTGGTGACCTTATCATCAGGGCGCTAAACTGACTCCATTAGCAGTTGTTCTACAGGAGAGCAAATATGAGGCGAAAACAAACGGGGAATGCTTGACTAAGCACTACTGTTATCTCATTAGGGCCAGCACTCGATGTCGAATGTATAAAACATGAAGTGCACACTCATTTAATGTGTAATTTGAGTGAGAGGTTGGGGGGGGGGGGGGGTTGGGGAGAAAAGGGAGGGCTTGAACAAGAGCAGTTCTCGCTCCTGTTTCAATAAGCAATGAAGGCGCCCAAGTCTGGGGCACCAATGTGCTGAGGAAGCAGGAATTCACTCTGATTAGGTGGTTCATTTCAGAGGAGAGCTAGAGTGATTGGAGCCATTTCTCCACCTTATAGCCCCTTATGACTTTTACATGCTGCTTTCTTTCCATAAGCCCCTGCTCTGGCTGTAACCCTGTTTTCTCACTTCATAACTTTCCTTTGCCACCAGAAATCGCCATCACTGTGTTGTACATGCGTACACCTAAATGCTGGGCACACTGATCACAGGGAATTAACTTCAGTGCCTTGCATGCATAGAAGAAAACCCATATGGGAGTTATTCTGTGTAAAATCGAATATCTCTAATACCCTTGATTTAGGAAATCAAGAAAGCTGAAAGTTGACCTTCTTCTTACCAATTGGTGACAGTTCAGGCACGCTTCCGATGTATGGGCCTTCCAGGAACTTTGGCTCACTGTCATTGATGTCCTGGACCTTGATAACGAACTCAGACTCCGGCTCAAGGGGCCGGTCAGTGAGACGGTCCCTTGCCTGGGCACGGAGAGTATAGTAAGTCTTCTCTTCCCGATCCAGCCTCTCAGTCGCGTGGATGTCTCCTGTGATCTCATCGATGAGGAAGATGGTACCTGCCCCCTCGCCAGAGATGGTGTACTTAATGGAGCCATCCCCCTCATCCGAATCGGAATGGATCTGAAATAAAAGGAACAACATATATCTCTGCATATTTTGACTGAAGTTTACAAGCAGTACAAAATAATCTTTGCATTTGCAAAAATAAATGTATCTTTTCAATTAAATGTTTTTATTTTCAGATAGACCTAACTGAACATTTTTTAAGTGATAAAATTTTCCAAGCGTCTCCAAGAAATGCATTTCTATATTTGCGTTTTATTTGGAATCTGCAATTCTTTTTTTGTATTTTTTGTCTCCTTTCCTGGATGTCTACATCTCAGTGGAAGGCATCGCAGTCAAGTTAAGCCATACACTCAAGAATCTGGGAGTCTCCCTGGACCGCAATCGGTCCTTAGAGAACCACATCGCTTAAGTGGCTCGTTCCTGCAGATTCATCCTCAATGACATCAAGAGGATCTGTCCATTCCACTCTTGGTTCAAGCACTGGTGACATCCCGTCTAGGCTACTGCAAACCAACTGGGAGTTTACCCATGCTGCCCCCTCTTCATCGAAATCCACTGGCTCCCAGTTGCAGCAATGACCCAGCACAATATCCTCACCCTCACCCTCACTAAGCAACTACTGAATCAGTTCCTGGCTATCTCTGCACGCTTCTCTCACCTAACATCCCCTCCAGACCTGTGCGATCCTCCGCAGCTGGGTGCTGCTAAATGACTAAAATGTAATGTATTTCTGCAACACTTAATGGCAGACTAGTGGCAACTGAAAATGATCCAGAAGTTCATCATAACAGAAACAGCCAAGACATGACAGTGTTAACCATAACTATTGATTTCATAATAAAATAAATTAATCAAGGACATGCTATAATGCTAAAGCAATCTAAAACAAACATAATTCAAAAAACAGTTATGAAACATGCATCCTAGATGTAATGTATTGCTATATTGAAACTAAGTAAATACATCCAAAATAAGTCATATTTGCAGTTTCTGCAATTAAAGAGGGTTTCAATTAACCTGTGAGTGACACAACAAACCCTTGTCTCTAAAACAAACCAGTAATATTTAATACTGATAATACCACAATTATACTGTATTATACCATACCATATTAAACCTAAATTGTACATAAAATACATGTGTAATGATAACAAATCAGGCAAACTATTGAAAAATTATCTTGATTGAGGGCTGGTTTGAAATAATATGTCATTGATCTTTGAATGTATACTACTTGAATTCAAAATATGTTAAATTAAAATTGATATTATTGATATGATTTGTGCAACCTTATTTGGGAGACTACATATTTGCTATCAACTGCATAACTTTCTATATTATTAATAATGTATGGGGACTTTACTATCAAGATGTTCTCCTGCAGTAGTACACAGCCAGTCCATTGCACCATCACGATTTCCCATGTCCCAAAACACCAGGGCACTCAATGACATGAGAAGCTAAAAAGTAATCTTTGAGATTATGGTAATGTCGTTATGAGCAGAGAGGAAAGTGACCTACAAAGGTTCACAAATCTGCCCAAAGCTCCTCCATTCCGAGGCAAAGACATTTTGCCAAGCAGCTCCACTTGATTCTGCACATCTAACAGTGCAGAGCAGGCTGTAGCAAAGAAGCTCGTCCCATAAAAAGCTGTTGGGGTGCTTTCTTGTGTTAATATTTTATAAACCCTTAATTAAATACAGAATTCTATCACCTCTGCAGGGATTTTCATTAAGTATTTGTCGTAAAACAGAGGAATAATGCAAACCGGGCTTCGATATTGCATTTTTCTTTTTTGTCTTTTCATTTTAAATCTACCCCAAGTCAAATAAATGATTGCTCAGAAAAAATACACTTTTGGAGTATCAATATTTCAGTAATAATAAAAGATTCCTATCTCCAATAGCCCGAAAAACTGAGCTGTGCAATATCTGAACCTATAATTAGGGAGGAAAATCATTTTTTCATACTGTGGTGATGCCTGTAGATTTTTCAGAGCAATTAATAAATAGCTTTAAGATAGTATGCTTCGATAAACATGTTCTCATTTAGTGTATACTGCAATTGCAGGCCAACTACAAAAAGTTCATTATTGTGAAATGTGTTTAAACATTAACATTTCCACAGCTTCCCCTTCATCATGTTAAAACATGTCAGACAAAGTGGCAAACCATTTAGACATTGATGAATGACTATCCAACAAAATGGCATGTCAATACATATTAAATATCAAGGTTTTGCCCCTCTCTTTTCTAAGTTCTCTGTCTGGCTAAATTGACTTGTGAAGTCGTTCTTTAGCGGAAAAAGTTTATGTTCATCATCCTGGATACATATATCCCCATTGTACAATGCACATTTCGTAGGTAAAAAATTGACAACATAAAAAAAATACAGTTGGATTCAATGAAAAACATTTCCAGGGCAGTCTAGTAATCCAGTCAGGATCCATCACTGCCTGTCAAGAAAGCACGCCATTTCTTCTCAGTCCCTGCGCTATAGCTACCAGACAAACTAGGACATGAATCATATGGAGAATTTAAATAAGTGAAATTCTAAAAGTAGAATGGGCTCTTATAATACATACACCAGAAAGGCTCCTTCTTTGCTAATTCCTGCAACAACACCACATCAGTATTAGCATTCCCACTATCGTGTAACAGAGGTGCAACTTTGTCGTCAATTAGGTTATACATGCAATTATTTTAAAAATGGAATCTGCATTAACTTAAACATACCAATTTGGACATGTTTAAAATCAACCTGTATATTCAGATGGGGGTAGCATGGCTGTAGAGGATTTCAGGTGCTAATAGCTGTTCCTGCTGTTGCCTCATCATTAGTGAGTAAGCACCATATAATTCTGGCCTTGCTCTCAGCAGGTTTTGGGCAAGACTCCTAACCTTGCTGTTCACCCCGTGTGCACGCTGCCATAGAAACTGCACAGCAAACGTTTGAGCTTACCAACATGGCTCTCATTTTATATATATATATATATATATATATAAATAAAACATAGATGCACGCAGCCGGGAGCCACACCGTCAAGCCTGCAGGAACTCCCTGAAGGGGATGATGGACAGCTAAGCTGGGTGGGGAAATGTGGGGGGGGTTACACCCTGTAAAATGACCTACCCATGAATTGACCTTGTTGTGGTTCCACTGATGGTAATCACACTCTGGTATAGAGATATCTGGTTTTGTTGTGTTTGTATTTAAATGAAAACATTCATGAAGAATAAAAGGTGTCACCACAAAACCCAGACTCCCTGTCTCGGCCCCCCACAGGCTGGGTAAGCCCAGACATGCTACATTTACAAGGTTTCATAATGAATCAAATTAAATTGTATACAGTTTTTTGTTATCTTGTGATTTTCATGACATTTTGATAGAAATATAGATTTTTATTTTTGTAATAGATTTCTGGTCCTAAAGTTAGCATGAAAGGGTCATTGAAACATACATAAAGGTGTGTGTCATGTCTAAAGGAATGTTTGAGGTATTTACTTCTGAAATTCCTTCAAAATGGTTCTCAGATACTTCTGATGTTAAGAAAAACATTTGTTGTAAACAAATTTATAAATACATTATATGCCTAGTAAAACAAAACCTATAATATTATAAATTAAGTCACTATTCTAATGAAAACATTGACATTGATATATATATATATATATATATAGGATTATGTAAATGCAAAAATGGCTCTATAATCCTCGGTTTAAGTCAACATGACACATGCTAATGAATTATCAATTTAGGTGTTCCGCTCATTTGTACTCCCACATCCCATGTGGAAGTTATACGCATGTATAAAAGTGAATAATAGTATTTTAGAGCAGTGATGTACAAACTATACCAAAATGTGGTATCTTCACTTATCAGAGGGTGCATAAAACATATTAGTGGGCACTTGTGAATAAACTTATGTTGTGTACAGTATAAATATAATCGTGTGCCTCCTATAAGTATTCAGCTAACAGTTACTGATTGCATTAGCATTATTCTGCTTAATGCTTTTCATAGTACAAAAAGGATTCAGATGGAAACTATTTTTAAAGCAGTTTTTCTTAAACAGTACTTAAAAATAAATTAAGATTGAATAACGTACAGGTTGGAATCTGGATCCTGCCAGCTGTAAAAAGGACTCCTGCGTAGTGGTGCACAATTGACAGACTGCCTTCCTTGGGTCAGTCGGTCAGGAGTTGGTGGGGTTTCTCTCTGCTCTTCGCTAAACAGCCACTCCCATCTGCTTCCAGAGCAGCAGTTTTTTTGAGCTCAGATTTGCTGAGCCAACGGAAAGGGATGTGCCTCTTGGGCACTGGGCCTATGGGCTTTGCGGCCTGCGGCGCATTAAATGCGAACTGGCACTTTGGTGGTGGGGGTTGGACAGTCCAGTCATACTGCCACACCTGTCTTGTGTGTGGTGGCAGGGTGTGTGGCAAAGAATTTCTCATTCCATAATTTAAAAGAACTAACCTGCTTCTTAATAATTAACCTATGCAATTCTTAGAATGCGAATAATTGTACTGTTCAGTAAATGAGATCAGCTTTGGTAATGTGCTTAGAACCTTGACAATGACACTGAGTTGGATTAGAGCCATTATTATACCATTTCTATCATATTGCTCTTTTGTTTTAGCACTCATATTTCTCAGGTTAGCCCACTTGACAGTCTCTGGTCCAACATCTTTACGCTTAAGTGTGTTTTTTTACTCTTCTTTCTTTTTACCCTTCCAAGCACGAATCAAAAGTTTTTGTTGTGATTGTTTCAACAGAAGCCCTATATGTTAGATGCACACAAATACACTTTTTACTCATAATTTCACCTAGTATTGGGCATACCACTAACAATCAAATACTTCAACACGAACAAAATTCAGCGCTGAGCAAAGCGAGGAATTTGTCATTTGTTTGCTGGACACATCTAATATTCACAAAATGCTGTCAGAAGGTATTCCAGCTTTGCAGTGTGAATTCCCTCCCTGAATCTGGAAGTAAATTCTACTGCTCTGAACCTGTGCTGGTCAGGTTTCAGGCTAATTCAGAGTTAGCATAGGTTTTAGAGAGAATTGCCCTAGCCTTCCGCTGAAGGGTCAGCTCCCTAATGAAGCTGGACTCTGGGCATATTGCCGCCTCGTGTCAAGGCCGTTTATTATGCAGTCCACTTCACAAGGGCATAGCTTTAAATTAGCCCCTCACATCAATGGAATGGGTACAGACAGAAAAGTTTCCATTACATCAGAATGGGTAGAAGAAAGTAGCACCAACCTATACCATTATTCCACTGCTGATTTACCAGTGCCATTGGCCCCAGCGTGCTGCTGTTCTGTGTTGATCATATCTTAACTGTATATAACTGACACATTAACTCTACCTTCATCAGTTCTCTAAATGCTGTCAAGTACCAATGTATACCTAGTTTGTATCCCAAGAAAAAATTAAGCACCGGGAGACTGGGACTTGAAGTGAAAGGATCACTTTGAGAGAAAGGATTTATACGTTTTTCATGACATGATATCTAAATTGACGTTTTAACAGCACTTCAAATTTTGCGCAACATGCACCAACATACAACAGTTGGTTATTCAACCTGATATGTTGTGGTGTGTTTATCATTACCTCAGACACTTGGACATTCCCTGGGCTTCAATAAGGTCTCTTATTAGAACTTCCCAACCATGTCAGTTTCTCCCAAAGGCCAAAGCTATTTATTATGAGACCCTTTCTTAATATAATTATAACTTCCCCACATTCCCTCTCCTGGTATTAGAAAACCACAAAGTACATCTAATTTACTATCTGGTACATAATGATACAAACCTACTCCTTTACTTCTCATGGTGATAACTTAAAATAAGAATGTATTTACATCGTTCATGGAAATTTTTGAATGTTCTCTTAAAGCAAATCTATAGAAACTCTACGCTGAAACCATCATGTTGTGTACATTTTGGATGACAAACTTCATGACTCTGGATTTTCTACAGATTTGCTCTTATCTTACTTCCTTCGTGAGTTTATAAAAATTTACGCATCTACACATTTTAATTAGCCAGCTAAAATGTTGTTCTAGAATTCTGCACAGAACTTGTGATGATGTGTGATCATGGGATGTGATTCATTTGCATAACTGATTTTGCCTAATTTTACTGGACAGTCAAGTGTTAATTTCACAGCCTGCGAATATCCAAACTGCTAAAAGTCTCTATATTGAAACAGAATATTAGATAGCATGATGTGTTTCATGAATAAACTGAATGCAAATTCTTCATTCAGTGTCTCCCTGAATCGTCTATGGGGCTGTGTTGACTTGTTTGTTTAACCAAATCAAAAGGAACCAGTCTGAAAATGGATCCAATGTAATCATCTCTGGCAATCACTGTTCAGGATTTCATTATTTGTCAGCGGTAATTTGATGTGAGTTAAGATGAATAGGTAGGCAATGAAGCTGCCTGTGCACAAAAATCAAAACCAAAATCAGGTTTGGATTCTGGTCATGTCATTCCAAATTCCCTGTTTAAATGCTATTTATTTTCAGTGAAAACATTAAAAATTAAACCTGACCTCATCAATGGAAGAGCTATATTTTAATTATCATTGAACATTTTGAAAAGCTGCATAACTACAAATGCTGTCATTGAAATTGCTAGGGGGGTTTATGTGAGGTTACATGCTGGAGAGTGATGATAAAGTATCGTATCAAATCTGTCTATAATGCAAAATAGGATAAAAATAATATTTTAAACATAAAAAAAATAATAATAATATGATGATGATGTTGAAATAGAAGTAATGTGTTTTTACAAAACCTGAGTTTCCTCAGCAGTTCTTGTTGTTGCCTTTCCATAAGCACCACAGCTGGAGGAGAGATGCAAGGGACTCACATTTGCGTGACTGGGACAAATTAGGCCAATTTATGCACACTTGCAGTACCATGAAAGTGTATTTGTCCCCTGTATGATTTTCTGAAGTTTTGCAAATTTTTTCCATTAAATTTGGTCTGATCTTTTTGTGGGTTGTAGAAGTATATAGAGAGAGTCTCCGAAGTTAGGTTATTCTCCTCCCCCAGTTAACTCAACCCAATAAAAGGGATAATCAGGGTCAGCTTGGAACTTTGGTTAACAATCCAGCCTGATTTAGAGAGGATCTAGAGAGGATTGTTCAACGATGAAAAGAATAATAACAAAAAAAATATGTTGATGCCTATGAGTCTGGAAAGGGTTACAACGTCTCTAGGGCTTCACTGAGCCACAGGCTAATCAGTATTGTCCACATGGAGAAAGCTTGCCACGGTAGTGAATATTCCCAGAAGTTGCCGTCCTGTCAGTCTCTTCAAAAGCAAAGCATAAAATCATCCAGGAAGTCACGCAGCACCCAAGAACATCCAGGGATCCGCAGGCCTCTCTCACCGTGGCTAAGGTCAGTGTTTATGATTCCAACATCAGGAAGACACTGGGCAAACATCTGATTCATGCAGAGTACAGAATTACTTCAAAATTCTGTTGAATATTGTATGTTGGCGCCGGTCAGTATAACTCATCTACAAATGAGAAAATAAAAATACATACTCTGAAAAATATTTTTTTGACTTTGGTGTGCATCCAACTGTACAACAATATTCATGGCAGAGAAGCAAGACGGAAACTACTGTTCACTAAGAAGAACATGACTGCTCATCTCAACCTTGCCAAAAAAGCACCTGGATAACCCTTAAGGGTTCTGGAAGAGTTACTTATTGTATTGAAACTTATTGTCCGCAATGTCCTGTTACGTCAGGTGAAAATTAAACACTGTATTTCACAGCAAGAACCTCATGTCAACGGTCAAGCAATGGCGGTGGTAGTGTCATGGTTTAGGGATGCTTTGCTGCTTCAAGACCGGGACGCCTCGCCATCATTGAAGAAACCATGAATTTCCATGCCTTGTTTCAGAGAATTCTACAAGAACGGGTCAAGTGCTGCTGGGTCATTCAGCAGTAATCGGAAACACAAAAGCAAGTCTACATCAGAATGGTTGAAGACATTTGGCCTAGCCAAAGTCCCAACCTAAACCTCATTGGGTCAACTGCAACAAACAGTTAGTACGGAGCCGATCTTCACAGTGGGATGTTGCAGCTTTAAAATTATAGAGATATGTAACCGATGTGTCTAAACAGAATCCTTTTTCGGTTCTTTAAAAAAATAAATCGGTCTAATTTTAGTGCCCTTGCTGGTACGCTTCGCAAAGGTTAAAAAAAAAAAAAAAAAAAATTCATCTAATGTAAAACAGTTAGGAGATTATAAAAGTTCACCCAGACAAAAGAATCCAACTGATTAATTGAAAATTGGGAAAAGGCATATTCCCTATTGGGAATAGAGAGAGGTATGCAAACTTTTAATACCCATAAATGACCCATAAAGGGATTGTTATACTTCAGGAATTCTTCCATTATTCCCCATTATTTTGTAAAATAATGTGTATGGAATATGTCCTTGACAAATGCTGTCTTAGTGATCATAGCACTTATGCCCTTAGACAAGTTGGTGAGTTAAGGGGTGGCCAAGCCAATGTTGCAATTTCCATGGCAGGTTAGGGTGGCACCAGCATACAGGCCTGGTTAGGAAGCTGTTACACAACAGCCAATCACACCATTCTATGTTACCCCGTTTAGGAAGTGTTTGTGACATGAAAAACTGCCAATTGTCTGTAATTTCCTCCTTTAAATCAAACGGAAAATGTAAAAAAATATCCTTAGGATAATTGGTTACGGGTTGTTAGATGACGTCAAGTCGATATTTTGCACCGCATCGAATTACAAATATACCTGCGCGTAAGCAGGTGTGGTATCATCAAGAAAATTCCAGAAGTTCACAGGACTATTAACATGTGGATATTGGCCATTCTGGGAGATCTTTAGGAGTAATATAAAGTAGGTAAACATACTTGACTCAGCCTATAGTGTTTAAATATACTGCAACACTATTCTGGCACCTGCTTTGTAGGCATTATACCGAGTATTAAAAAAAAAACACCTAACTATTTTTGACACTGAATGTTATCAGATCTTAAGCCTAAAATGTTATGGTATAAATAATAACGCCTAAGAAATGACTACCATGTGTCCAATTTACTCAGTTATTATACTTTGTCATCTCTTATTTTTCAAGAAAAGAATGGCCTACCAGGAATAATGTTCCCTAACAGAGAAAAAACATTTCATCGAAAGAGGGATTGACTTCAGAAGTATAGCACTGCATTTCCAAAAGCCAAAAGCCCTTAAGAACTGGTAGAAGAAACCAATAACAAAGCCCCGTGTGGCAGAGTAAGCACCGTAGGGCAGGGCTCAGATCTGAGTACCCTACCCTGCTAAAAATGCCACAGTTCCACACACACACACACACACACACACACACACCAGATTCTGAACCCCTCCACACACACACACACACAAAAGTTACATTATGGATTGTTAGGAGTTTTTGTATGATATTCAGATATATTCAATATCTGTATTTTGTCAAAATGTCATATTTAACATAATATTATTTTAAAATTCCTCTGTAATAGGACCTGTCCTGTACACACACACACACACACACACACACACACACACACACACATATATATATATAGTGATGAAAACACTCAAGGGAAGGTGTAGAGATAACACAGGGTATGAAAATTCATTATCCAAATGTATTGAGTAAAAATCTGAGTTTATTTCATTACAGGATTAATAGGCAGGACCGCCTTGGCATCTTTGCTGAGTTAGAAGAAAGTGATTATAAATGGCTGTTGACGATAAAAGGCATGCTGGTTGTATTTAATCCTATATTGCCCTAATTAAAGTCTCCGATACCTACAGCTAAGGATGAGTCCAGCAACACGGCCAGCCACTATTAATAGTCTTGGCTCATGGCTTGGCTTCAAGTAGTGCAATAACTCTCTCTGTAATTTTATTAATAAATTCATCTCTCTTCCCCATGCCTCCCCATTTATACATCAGGTACTTGCTTGCCCCTCTGCACGCTCGAATAATGAATCACTTTAAAATGCATGAATTCCTTCTTGCAGACTGCAGTTCTCCATTCTGCTCTGCCACCAGGGCTAATGTTGCCAAACAGTGAAATAACATACTGACAAAGAGGGAGGGGATTTGGAGGGAGGCATGGAGCTGTATGTCCGAGGAAAGGACCTCAATTGGTAGCCGGGAAAGTAATAAAGTCTCATGCGCTCCAGTAAGCATATTAGGGTCATGCTCTCATCAGAGTAGAGTACCCTACTAAATTATATCGGCTTTAAATGCATTTTAAAATCGGCGTGCTGTGTATTGACAACAATGCGACAACCATTATATTACAACAAGTAATATCACAATTTTTATTTCTAAAATGGTCTATTTATGCATTATGTTTAATGCCTGTACATGGCTAGCTATCCATTAGGAATGCACAGGGGAAATTATGTACTCACACCCATTTAGAAGAATGCTAATCTATGTTGGCCATTTTTTTGTTGTATTGGAAATTCCTTTACTGTTGTTGAAATGGAAGCAGGCTGAGGGGATAAACACCACCGCCTACTCTGATCACACACACGTTTAGTCTTACTCAATAAACCTCACATCTGTTTAGTATGTGGCTAACAATGCATTCAGCTGTAGCCGGATGATGACTCTGGAACCACAGTAACAGGTCAATCCTAGTTCCAATACAAGGAAAAAATCATTCTATGTATTATTGCTTGTGTTCTTCTGTTTGGAGACATTCGTAACTCTCCCAAGAGAGTTTGGCAGATCACATAGCATTGCTTTGCAAAGTTTCCCCAAATCCAAAGAACTGGAAGCTTCAGATAGAATAAAACCGTGTGCAAAACATTTCTGCATTTATATGGAAAAAAGCTTGTGTAATTATTTAGTCACATCTTTTCATTTTGAATTAAGCTAAAACTGCCTATATTGTGCTGAAAACAAATGGCCCAATTTAGAAGCCTTTGGGTGTCTTTAGAAGCCTGAGAGTCCAAGATTAACTTTCAAATCCTGAAATTTTTATATATATATATATTTATTTTTAATTTTTTTTGGTAGTTCCACACAACAAACCCTAGTATGGAATCGATTCACAACATCTTTCAAGCACTTGGGCTTTCTTGCCCACTTCGGTGTGATATGTGGGAACCGTCCTTTTCACTTCAGTGTTTTTTGAGTATAGTGGAAAAACAATGCATCCAAATTTGATCTTGAAGACGGTCTGATTTTCATACAGTTATGTAACTTTAACTGGGTCAAAAAAATGTAATCATGAACCATGAATCATGTTGACAATTGACATGGAGTTATTTTAATCTGAATGCTGAACTACCATATCGTGTAAGATCTTAATTAAAAATGAATCAAAAATAGTTTGAACCGACAGATTAATTTAGCCAAATGCCTGCAAAAATTTGCACAGTGATGGTTCTGAAATATGAGTGGACAGCGTAGAGCAAAAAAATAAATATGCATAAGACACAACCAGAGTTTTGAGAGAAAAAAACGATGATATATAAAGGAAAAATAAACATCATGATCGAGCTCTGTCATACGGCTTTGACTGTAATGACTTGTAGTGTCAGAAACCTACCTTTCCAACGTACAGAGGGTCCGTCCCGGTATACTCTTCTACCACAAAGAACTGGTTCCACACCCAGCCCCTCTTCACTCTCTCGTGGGACAGTGAACCTTCATCCTTGGGTTTTCCTTTGACCACACCACTAGTCCTTGTCATCACCGACGGATCACAGCTGCAGCACTGCAGGAGACCCACAGCTAGCAGCAGCAAAGGGGACCCCAGTCTCCGAGATGGAGCCATTGCCAACACCTCTCTGTCCTACATGGGGGTTGAAGGAATGTAGATGAAATCAAAAGAGGCTTCTCGGTCTCGGTTCGGCTGGGCAAGACTTTACAGGCGAAAACCCACTGGCAGGCACATCGGGTGCAACTAGATTGTCTTTCAGGAACTATGAATCTCCTCTAAAATGCTGAGGGATCTTGGACATTATGGAGCTTCTTTCAAAACTCTAAATTCAGACAGGGAGTACACTGCGGTTGGATTTGGCGGAAACAAAGTAATGCCGTTTTTGAATGCAGTAATCTCTCCATTGTATTGATAGAATTCAAAGAACCCTTCTCAATGGTGTGACAACAGGATTTTCTCTCTCTGCTTGGCAAATTCTGTAAACTTAGGTTAGGATGGATTTTGGGGAAATACGGGACTTCGGTTCCATCTGAGATTAACCAACTGGAGGAATCTTTTAAGAGCAATAATTACCCAGATTACCCAATTCAGTGACAATTTGGGCTGCCCTTAGCAGTCTCCCTGCCAGAGCCTAGATATGGAGTCACTGAAATTCCTCCTAAAGAGAGCCAATTTTCACAAAAGATTTAATTCAACATATTTCTGTTCATTTATTGAAATGGTCTGTGATGTCAAGATATCAATATATGCATGGTACCCCAAAGATAACTGCTCCAAGAATGAAATTGAAGTGCTGTCATGGAGTTTTTTCTTTTACTAAACACAAGGCTCTTGAAGATTAGATTAGAGGAGCTGGATTTGGTCCTGTTTGTCTTCTAGCTGATTTGGTGACAATAGCCTTGAAGTGTCTCCATCTGCTCAGACCTGTCACCACTTCGGTCTTCTTCAGAATGGCGTTCGTCGCAAACGCGCTTCATTCACAAAGCGCCGGGAGAACGGACGATCACATCTGTCTCAGTGCACTGGAAGACAGAAGCAAGCGAGAATGTCAGTGTTAAAAATTGAAGCACTTACAGAATACGTACCCAAAGTAGAGGGTAGCCCAGATCTTTATGATAACGGTTCAGCCCTGTCAAGAGAGAAATCATAATAATAAAAAAACATGCAGCTATATTCCATTTTATTTTCAGCTGCCCTTTATGAGGCAGGTGAAAATATGTTGTGAATATTATCATAGGCTGTTCATTCATCTTTCAAAACAGCGGCTTCACTGTTTGCACTGATTTAACAGCTGATTTCTGCACACATGGCAGCATATAATGTGTTGACCTCTCAGTCTCCCATTGCTTCATTAAGCCTTTTGGGTCGTCATTCAGTAAGTTTTAAACATAATTTTATTCATGATGATATGTGTATCTAGAGTAGGCGTTGAAACATGTACCTTTATTGATTAGTGTAAGAACAACACTGTCACTACATATTATGTCTTCTAGGTCACTGATGTAAAAGCTTAAGTACAAAATTACATTTAAAAAAGACAAAGTGTTTCTATAGTTGCTCATCTTTAAGAATTTTCCCACAAAACGTGTCCACCCTTCTCCTAAGGCACTGCTATTTGTATTGGCTAATGCATATTAACTTTCATGGTTTGTATTTAATAACGCCTTGGGATATATAACTATACAATTATTCTCTGCATGACATTTTGGCAGCTGACCATTAGTCATTGCATACAGGAATGTGACGGTTAAGTTTACATTTTCCGTTGTGTGTGTTTTTACAAAGCATATCTTACATGTGTCTGCCTGACTAAGGGATATTTCTTTGACCTTGCATACATGCACATTTACTATACTTGCCTATTTGCAGAATCAATTGCTTAAATTAATACTTGCTTAGTTCTTCACAGAATATTTAGAAATGCAAAACGATAGGCGACTAAAAAAGCACAGGGAATTTCTCAGTATGCAACATACGAAAATGTAAAATTTTTTCCCAGAGTAATATATCTGTGAAACTGTTATTCACCATCAATCACAGTTTTTAAGCAGATTTTTTTTTCCTACAGCTAAATAAAGTACACGCATCAGCGTTGACAGTGTAAGCATTCTGACCTGGAGCTCACTTGTAATTGGTCTTAATATATGCTAAAAGTCTGTGTCTGATTTTAAATGAGCAAGATGAGATATCAAATATTATTATTTTTATTTTATTTTAAAAGAAGAAAATCACGCTGTTATTTCGATGCCCTAAAGGAAATCATTCTCCATAACATGAATGTAATGTGGTGAAAGAGTAAAGTAATTGCTCTGCCAAGCCTTAATTATAACTGAGATCAATTTAGTGGCCAAAAAATATCATAATGTCCTGGTCTGTAGATAATTATTCATGGCTTATGGAGGTTTTAATGTTAGTGCTTTGTGGACAAAGAGACATATCTATCGAGACCTGGGCCAAAAAACATCTGTTTAGCTCTGGTTGAGAGCAATGTGTCTAGCGCTGGGTAGCTGATTAATTGTATGAGGGTGCCGTAATTGCATAAAAGTATTAATCAATCAATTCAACCCATCAACACAACAACACAGATACTTTACAAAGGCAATCGCAGAGCACACATTTCGGGGAGATGGTGATTAATGGGTCTTTGTGGGACCTTCAAAAGGAGAAAAAAGGATGTTCTGTGTCTGCGACGTCACAGTGGTAACGGTCTTGTTGTCCGAGCATAATAAACCTGCACTTCAGAAAAAAACACCCTTGGCTATTAGTAATTTAACCTACTGTACCTGTATAAATTGGGTACTACTGCTAGACGGCCGGGTTGCCAAAATTACATCTGAAATAGTTGTGAAATTGGCATTAACAGTGAACAGTGAACTGAGATTATAAATAAAAAAACCTTTCCGTACCTTGATTTGATTTATTAAAAAGAACACATGCTACTTGAAGCTCCATTTTGTTTGTTTTAAGCAATCTTAAGGCTCAGAGGTTTTTAGGCATTGTTTTTATTTTATTTTATTTTATTTTCAGAAAAATTATTGGAGATAATCGATAGATTCTGACCCTAACTATGAATAAGAATTGCAAGCTTAGTAAACCAGATTGACTAAATGTATGCAAAAAAAAAACTAGCTGCATAAAGTATCATCAAACAAAAACATCAAGTACTCTGCATTTTATAAATCTTTTAAATCTTACTTTGTATTCCATCTAAAGTTGAGGTTGACTATATAGCTAATTCCATTTTCTTCATTGGCTCACAGCTTGAGTAAAAATATAAATAAATTCCAGTAAACACTTATTCCACCTTTTAATTCAGATATTTCCATTGTGCATTCAGGTTTGTGCGCAAAATTAATTATAGACCATTTTCTAGCTCAAGGTACTCCTCTGAAGAAGTTCACTAGACCGAAACACACAATTTGCTAACTAAAGCTCTTTGGCATTGAAGAACGAGCCTACTTTTATTTTTATTTTATTTTCTCTCTAAAATACCCTGTTGAAGATTTGATTAAGTGTGAATACATTTTGAATTTAACGTGAAATTAAAGTATGAGAGTTAATGAGTTGAAGAGAGCCAGGCTTTACTCTCTTAAAGTTGGAAACATTGAGTTACTGGAAGAGGCTAATAAGAACCTTGTCGATTAACACTCCTCTGCAGGTGCCAGCCACCTAATATAGTTGTAAGGTATTTTATTTTTTTCGACCCAAATGCTATCAGAAAGCCGGATGCAGCCATTCGTGACCTATTAGGTCGTGGATTGATTATAAAACATGGCTGCTACTTCTCATCAGTCGCCGATCCAAGCACAGGCTCTGACAGCTGGCACTCGACAAACGACTGAAGACTAATCACCCGAGAGTGATGGGCTCAGGGCCAGCGGCTGGTAGACAAGGCTCTCAGTCACTCTCCCCCTCTCTTCCCCACTATCCGTCCCGCTCTTCCCCATTGCTCTTCCACACTTGCAAATGAGTTTGCGAGGTAATAAAGACTGCCACATGTACACAAAGAAGGTGGATGCATGCGGTTCAGGTTAATTAACAGGAGATTAGTGTACTGAGCAGCGTATCTAAAACTGAACTTTCTCTAAATCGGTACACATGAAATCAGTAAATACAAATTTGACAATGTTTGCTTCAGGTTAATTAATATCAGCACTCCTGGTTTTTACAAGTCATTTTGATGCATTATCAGATTATGGATTTCCTGTGCACAGAAGAGCACAATCTATTACTGTGCTGTACCATACGCTGAAGAAAACACACTTACAAATGCGTGTACAAATGTGGAGAACTTACGATGTGGACTGAAAAGCCATGGGAACGGATTGTCATCGTGGCCAGTTGTCCTGGGGGAATTAACGTGGGGGTGAATAGAGGCAGGGGCGAATTGTTATCGGAGGCATATTGTTGCTGGGGCAGATGTTGTAGCGACTAATTGCTGCGGGGCATACAGAAGGGGGCAAATTGACCCCTTATAGGGGCCTACGCACAAACACATTCATCGCTACGTCATTTCCTCCTTATCGCGGTTCCTTCCGATCCGAATACAGAGGGTTAGGGTTAGGGGCAGTGTTATATGAGATATGAGTTTAATTATAGGGAAGGTTGCGTCCTTCATCAAATCAATCAATTTAATGAAGATATTCCATCCATAAAGAAATATGCAAATATTTAACCTGCAAATCTAAGCATTTAATATTTTGTCTTAAAAGCTGAAATAAAATGGTTCAAAATACGGAACCTCCACTCCCAGGAGAAACAAGTTGTCTCGTCCACTGACTTGAAGATCATTTCCTCCACTCATATTATTAACAAAAGACTGAAAGACTGCAATAAGCGTTCATAATAATCAGATTATTTAACCAATTCAAAATTTAAAAAGCTCCAAACCACTGCCCACTCCATAATTGTGGATGTGGAGGAATCAAAGATGTGTATTCTGAATGGCAAAATTGGAAGGTTAACAAAAATTAAACGTTGCATAGCTAAAAAGACAACGTGGCATCAGGAATATAAAAGAATATTGAAGCATGCAGCTTCCCATTAAGCCCTGTGTTTGGCTACAGGATGTAATAAGAGGAGACATATATTGTCAGAGCCCCCAAAAAGCTGGTCTGCTAATTACACTAATTATGGCTCCCCCCACCCCTCTCTCTCTCTCTCTCTCTCTCTCTCTCTCTCTCTCTCTCTCTCTCTCT
>JAOVYW010041007.1:7564-19678 GCA_025775045.1 Hiodon tergisus | reverse complement strand
TATACTAACAGGGTATAAATGGACTACAATAAGTATGGGATGGAATATACTAACAGGGTATGAACGGACTATGCTAGCCTGGTATGAATGCTACTGTGAATTTTAACTAGATCCTCAGAAAACTTTGCATGAAACGAGCCTCATTCATAGGCTGGATGGCAAACTACTTATTATTAGTTAAGTAAGTAAGCAGTGAATCATGGAGACAAACAGAGAGGAACATGAAGTCAGAGTTTGAAGCAAACCCCTACATACAGCCAATATCCAATAGCAGAGAATGCTCTCACCTGATTCGGTTTTCTTTGTTTGTTCCCGCATCCCTGTCCATCATTTTTTTGATAATCCTTCCTTTTTTCTGAAGAAAAAAGTATGTATAGAAATTAAAAGAAGCAGCATTACACATTTCAGAATGTCTACAAATGGCTGACGCTACACAGTTGTGGTGGTGGACTTTCGGAGAATGGTCTTCTGTGGTTTAGGGGAAAAGTGATGAGGCACGCCGGTGGAGTTTGCAGGCGGGAAGCTGTGGCTGACGCTAATGCCCCCATTCTCCACCGGGGGCAGCGCAGAGCGTGGGGACGAGCAGTGATGGGAGGGGCTCCACTTGGCGTCCGCCAGCTCGGGATCGCACTGCAGGTCGCAGTCCGGGCAGTACCCTAGGTACTGGACCTTTTCGCTGAACCGGACCCGCTCTCGCTCCCGCGTTGCCTGGGGGCAGCGGGTCTTCTCATGCCGCAGAAGTGGGAGGGGTGCCGGGGCGGGTAGGGCCAGGAGGGCAGGTCCCGGCCCAGGTCCTTTCTCTGGAATGTTTTTTGGGATGCAGCACAGGTCCCTGCTAATGGGTTTCCCCGGGAAGATCCCGTTGCGTAGCAGGGTCCCGAGGGGCCGGCCCGGGTTTCCCAGCGGGGAGATCCAGCTGCGGTTGTCAGTCCGGACGGGAGTGAGGCGTGGGGGAGGCAGGGGAGGGTGCGGCCTCCTTAGCACCGTCAGCATGGCTGAGCCGGCAGAGCAGGGCAGCCCCAGCAGGGCCTCCTCGTGCTTGACTTTGTCCGTGCTGGAGGCCGTGGTGGTGGTGGTGGTGCTGCTGGAGCTGCTGTTCAGGGTGTCCGTCTTTGAGCTATCCGTCATCTCCTCCTCCAGACGCAAGTCGGAGGTCAGCGAGTCGATGTCGTGGACCACCTGCAAGGCACAAAGTAAAAGAAGTCACAGGTGTGTCCCTGCTGTACTTTGAGGGAGGGTGTGACTGGCAGTATATTTCCTCAAATTGGCAAATTTGTCGAAAAAAATCAATCATGATAAGACTAAAGAGGTCCGCTGGTAAAGCACTGAGCTAAGGACCTGTGGCTCCAGGATTGGCTAACTCTTTTCTTAATAAATGACAATAATTTTGAACACTTGTCTAACGCGGCCTGGTGTTTTTAATCTCCTACCGTACCCACAGTTCACTGCTGCCTGCCAACACGGTTTCACTTTGTTAAACTATACCAAGAGGGAGAAACGTTGATACACACTGAAGTTAAAGGACGGGGATCAAAGTTGGAAAAAAAAGTCTAAAATCTGCCTCAGAAATCATATAATATATACAACATTACAACCCGCTTTTTTCTTAACATCCGAGCAACACCTTGACAGAAATAGACCCATTTCAGTACTGTACATACACCAGCTACCCATTACCTTTGTTCTTTGAGGAAGGAAGGGTTGGCTATTATTCTGTAGACTTTTTATATAAACTCATCAAAAAGAACTGTCTATACTCTTTTTTTTTTAAAGCACGATATGTTGAGTATTCTAGAGGAGACAGTTTTCAAGGTTCCTAGCTCTCTATGTTAGATTCCAAGGTGTAGCCCAAAGGAGATAACTGATCAAATTGTAAGGATGTGTATTGAAATTAACTGTGCACACAGGAACCTTTGTTTGACCTTAAATAACTGCTACATTGAAAAACATGTGGGAATCTGAAAGAGGTCACTGCCAGAAACTGACCTGAGAAGCCTTCGTGTTTTTTCCCTGGGTTTTTAAGATTTTTCCTCACAACTGCTTTGTTAATTGAGACTGTACTGAACCTCAAACAGCTAGAGAGAGCACAGCGCTGCCTGGTCCCCCCTGCTTTGCAGCAGCTCAAAGCTCTCAGGTGGCATTACAGTCGGATTCACTTCAGAAAGCGCGTTAGTCCTCTCGGTGGGTCAGTGCTA
Source organism: Hiodon tergisus (assembly GCA_025775045.1). NCBI lineage: Eukaryota > Metazoa > Chordata > Actinopteri > Hiodontiformes > Hiodontidae > Hiodon > Hiodon tergisus. The sequence goes on along the minus strand of JAOVYW010041007.1, from coordinate 17,483 downwards.
ATGGTGCGGATATCCCTGGGCACGAACCCACCACAGACACCGAGGTCGGCGACGAGCTGTTAGCATTTCAGTTAACAGTCTCAGGGGAGTTCAGCTGACGGTTCAAAGGACTCGAGTTCCATCTCCAGGCCAGGGTCATACACCGGACAGTGTAGTGAGCAAGCCACGACTAGGTACACCGAATCAACCCGGGGTTATTACCTACCAAGCAAATTTACGCAGATAAACTGAAAAACAAGCAACATTGAAGTGGGCATCAGAGGCATCATGCAATTTCCTAAAAGATGGGAGACGGGTTAGCTACGCCCACAAGATTAAAAACAGACTAGAGTCCTGTAGGATTGTACAGCATACCACGTCTTCATGCGCCTCTGTAACCACAACTAAGCACATTGAAATGAGGCAACTTCCCTGGGGCGCCCCTAGGATTCCCACACCAATGTGACTTTGACAGACTGCTCCATGCTCTGTCATCATGCCCTGGGTGAGGAGGCTCAAAGCCACCTCTCACGAGACACACTGCCAGTTTGGTCTGTGTCGACCTTGATGGCTGTCAGATAACGAGCATCACTGGACGCAGTACTGGATAGCATAAAAAAATTAATATGTAAAAATCACGTATGGTCTGATACTGAGGTGTAATTATCTCTGACTGGACAGTTCTGACTCAACGCTGCATCTTACAGGGATTCAGTCTTTTTTTTAATTAGTATTTTCCAGTTTTTTTATGGCACTCTCTCCAAGCAGTTCACGTTTCAGTTTCTTTTCTCAATAATGCATGGCCGAAAAACCTACGGGACCTAATCTGGGTATTCATAAGTGGGAGGTGCTAAACTGTCATATTTTATGGATGTGCTCCAGGTAAATATCAAAACCAATGCATGCATTCGAATTCAACTTAACCCTAACCCTAACCCTAACAAGTCAAGGTGTCTTAAATCATTACTATAAACCACCAATTCTTAAAAAGAGGTGAAACAAAGCGTTTGAAAAAAGGATTATGCTGTGTGCATACAAGATTAAATTGCTTGGATTAAAAATGCAAAAGTAAAACGAACTGCTTTGATGTACAAATCTAAAATCCTATTTTTTTCCAGAACAACTTCTAGAAGCTAACAAACCGTGGGACTGCACAAAATTTAATGAATTAAAATACCCCTTGACATTTAAAGGTGTTACAAAATTACCCGCCGTGTTTGTGTAAATCGGCCAATTTCACAGTAAGGAAAAAGGCGTTCCACAGTTGTGGGCGGCGTGACGCCATAGCTCCCAAGTGACAGGTAGCTGGCCACATGTTTTAATGATAATATTGTTAACTGTATCGAAGTCTTCATGGGGATTTGATTTCTTGAAAAGTTTGTTCTAAAACGGTATTCCGTGTGTTTGTTTTATACAGACATTTCAAGACGTCACGTTTCAAGACACTTCGCCGTGACAAGCATGTTTGTCCTCAGATTGCTTCCATGGGGATAACATTTTGCCAAGTTTCCGATTTGAAACTACTTTGCGCATGTTGGCAGTGTTTATTGCAGTAGGCATAGTTATATAAACACGACTTTACTTAGCATATGTTATTTGTATGATAACCTGTCACGTTGCGCGAATTGTTAATGAGAGAACCGCCGATGTTTTTATTACTTGTGAATTCTGAAAATCGTACCCCGAACAATACACAGATAATCGCCAACCGATTTCAACTGGGTAAAAAAAAAACATTTTGTCCTTTTAGATAGTTCTTAATTTGGAAAAAAACGAACCAGCTTACTCTGTCCCTTACAAAATGACCGGATAAAAAGACATGTGACTGGTGACGAATGATAATCATTTACAGCTCACCGTTTAGCGGTTTCAAATGGAATATTGGGGCACACAAAATACAAACAAGATACAAGATTGCCACTAACCATTTCTGAAATATTCCAATGTATAAGAGGCATACACAATGTTTAAAAAAAAAATCCTATTCACCTCTGAGAATGTACTGTCAAATATAACCTGTACACTACCACATTAATATGAGTATATGGGCACATAGGCCCCGTTTCAAGAATATAGTGTATAGTTGTCTATACCCAGGCCTTCTACAAATAAATTATTATCTATGTTGTAAAATTTATGCCTGGGTGGTATTAGTAGTCATGTCCGACTTAGTCTAGCTGCCTGGCATGAGTTGATTTTCTATTCATCTGTTTGGTCGGTTTGCTCTGAAGCAAAATTAACATGTTGTAAACCTACAGCACTAACCTCCTTGAGTTCTTTTGCCACATCTTTCAAGTCGCCCAGGATGTTTTCCAGATCTTCCACGATTGTCTTAATCTGCCGTTTTACTTTAACTTTGGAGACTACACCCGCTGACTCCGTGTTGGTCGTCCCTGACATTTCTTTCGATGCCACACGAAGTACATTCAAGGAGCACGGATCAATCCTGTCGCTGACATGATTACAGTCTGTCCATGCATGTATCGCTATGTTTTCTTCACTTTCACTCACAAATCGCAGAAGACAGTAGCAAAGCACGGCGCCTGAGTTCCCGTGAGCACGCTTGCGCAAGAGCACATACTGACATTAGTATTATTTCAAGAGACTTAAAAAGAAATGTCGGTAAAGTTGTGTTAGGGTACACGAGTAGCTCTTTCGTCTGCATTCCCTCGCGTTCTCGGAGGTAAAAGATTTCTCCGACGTGCGGTTTCCAAAACGTCCGCATTTTTCATAATTTGGAAATCTGTTTCCTAGCATCACCGGTGTCAGAATGGTTAATGAACAAAAATATTACGACGAAAAGGGAGGAGGGAACAGGGGCTGGACCATTCGTTTGCTGTCACCCTCTTATAGTTCTGCCAACGCCTGATAATCTTCTGCAGACTTGACTAGCGATGTCATGTTTTTTTTTTATTCAAATAATTTCCTATCGAATGTATGTTTCTTTTTCACGTACACACCAAAATAACAACATCGCCAGACGACTCAAGTAAGATTCAGTAAGGCAGCTTCAGGGACCACCACGTCTGCGGCAATGGCATATCCGTCATTTGACGGCGTCCATAACAACTGCGGGGCGTGATATTTAACACAAGTTGGCTTCATCACTACGTATAATTCAGATATAATTAATATCCCCACAATAATAAAGGTTAACCACATACCATCGTATGAATTATTCATTTGTTAGAAAAGATAAAGGCAACAGTTAAATATAGTGAAAATAACAGTGAGAATATCACTTCCAAAAACGGTGTGAAGATTACCCAGAGATACATTTAAGAGCAACTGCTATGTTAGGTTCTACAGTAAATCATACTGTATACATATAAATTAACCCAGTAAACGGCCTCGTATACGTTCTTGCCATCTACACTTCTCTTGCAATTAGGGCATATAAAGTCAAACGTTATCTTTTCGGCTGTATTCTTTTTTGTAAAATGTGTTAAGTATTTGCATGGCATGTGGACATAAAGCGCGGGTGCAAACTATTGCTCACCGTACACAGTACGGAAAAATGCATAGTAAATTAAACGATACCAAAGCAACATTGATGGCCAGCATGTTAAACTACAAAATTTCAACTTTTGGTATGCCCAGAAAACCTGAATTACAGGAAACTTTTTATAGCACAACGCCGACCTCGCCTGGCGTTCTCATGTGGATTCTGATTTAGGTTTAATCATAGATTCATGATTAATCGGTATGTTTTTTTCAGATGATTAGTCACTGATGCACGTTGTCTGCATTTATGTATATGTACGTTCTAGGATTCTTTTGTGATCATACTGTGCGTCTTCGATCTACAGGAAATTTCCTCAGCAGGAGAGATGTTCATTATAGCATGTTCAGATTGGGTGCAATAGACATGATTTTTGTCATGATTGCACTCGGTCCAGAGGGATAGTTTCCATCCCTTGACATTTAGACATTGTGTGTGTGTGTGTGTGTGTGTGTGTGTGTGTGTGTGTGTGTGTGTGTGTGTGTGTGTGTGTGTGTGTGTGTGTCCTTTTAAGCGGAATAACCCAGGGCGTTCTCAGCTTGGTAAGAAACATTTCCTGGGGGCTGCCGTCCATTCCGTACACCACTGTTTGTTTGTCTTTGAAAATCTTTTAATGTAGAAAACCTTCGAGCTTATTTGTTTCCTGCCTTCGTGAACTCTTCAGTTTGGTTGGTTGTAAATTCCATTTAGCTGTTAGTTTTCTATTTCTAATCTTTGCCTGAAGAACCTAAACACTTACTGACTGAGAATACCGACTGATTTTTACAGTGGCTCTCAGTGGTATTTTAAAAATAATACATTTTCCATGTTTATGTATGTGTATAAATTCTTGAGTGTGTTTGTGGTTAAAAATAAAATTAAGCTAAATAATTATTTATTTGAATTTCAAACCTGTTAGCCAAACAAGTCACTAATAAAACCTTTTCCAAAGCATGACTATGAAATCATCTGTTATTAAACATTCTGCTTGTCAGAACAACTGGTAAAAGTCATTGCCATGCCAACTGGGGAAATACACTTAATTAAAAAATTATCAATCCTATCCCATCCTACCCTATCAGTGTTTTTTTTGTTTAACTGAGTATCTGAGTTTAAGAATGTTCAATATGCTTTAGACCGTTGTGAGCACTTATCTGGTGTTATTACACTCATAAATGGACCAAAATCGTATTTTAATTGTATTTTATTGACATCAGAATGTGCCACTACATTCAGGAATTCCATCTGAGCACTACTACAACCGTTCTGGCTGCGTATGTTCATAATGTTCACTTTTGCTTTGCTAAGTAAAGCAGACTAAGGCTTTTGCTTTATGCTTTGAAACGTTACTTGGGTACTTGGTCTCCAGCGTTACAGAGCTGTGAATGTTTTGAGCACAAATATACAACCTTGGCCTGGAAGCCTACGTAATATCTTTTCACAACACACTTGGACCACATTATCCATCGCACACAAGCCTTGGGCAGAAACCCTGCACACAGCTAACGGATGCAGATATGAAGGGCAGAGAATTCTTTGCAATGCCTGGTTGAGGCAGTGCACTTCATTAAGCTTCATGAAGGAGGACACATTTGTTCTAAGTTAAACAAACCTTTGATTGGTGCAAGGAGTAACGACAGACCTTGAAGGTTCGCCAGTTGAGCTATATTGAGGAAATATTTTTCTAAATTTTGACACGTACCCTAAGGTATTTTTTCCCTGTAATTTAAATGAAATAAATTTATTTTAACAAAGTTTATCACTGAAACAAATTTAAATAATCATCTCTCCTGTGGGACAGAGCAAGAGGATTAGGGGAAAGGGTTGAAGGGATTCTGATAACTTGCACAGAGTGGTGAGCCAGTATCCTAAGAACACTCACAGTTCTCACATTACTGCTTACTAAAGCAGTTCGACTGCTCTCTTCTGAGCTCCACCGTATATAGGAAATGTTAGCATCACTTGTACAAAGTCAAAAATGTTTTCATTATTTAATGTTAATCTCAGTCCCTCTGGTTTTAAAGTTATGAACACTTAGTTACATTTAAAACACCTTTTAAAAATTATTTTGTGCTCATTTGACAAAACCATTAGTCCGCCATCTTGGTGTTGATAGATGTGTTGGGCCAGGGTGGCATTAACTGCTTATTTGATAACATACAAAGTGCATTAACAATACATGACAAGACAAACACTGTTTATCGTGCATCACTGAACGCCCGCAGGGACTGACTCACAGTTACTATGTGATCATGCGACTCAAGACTGATGTGTGCATTTTGAGCATCAGAGCATCACAAGTCACAACAAAGGGTGGCAGTCTGATGTAACAGTAGGCAACGCCTGGACAGGTCCATGATTCCCCTCCCCCCAATTGGCTCTGTGCTGTATACTGCGTCTTTCCAAACATGGCAGCCACAGAAATGTGGCCCAGAGTCAGTATAATGCTCACAAAGAAGTTGTGACATGCCAGCAGGGAAAACAGTGAGAGAGCTGGTGGGTTTCTGGGAGGGTGGAGGTTCGCTCGAAGGAACCAGGCCTAATATTTATGTCCAACAGTTCAGGACACCTCCATGTGGTGCCGGAGAGAAGCAAGCAGATCTGCCAACTAGCTTTTCTTCTCAAACCTGTGACTGCATCTAAAAGGGCAACATTTATGAGATTTGAATATTATGAGATTTGAATATTTAATATTTTAAATATTAAATATTAGTAGATTTATATGCATGTACATTATGAATTAAGAATAAATGAACAAATTTGGTTTGACACGCAGCCTGTGGGGCCATGCCTACTGGCAGACAGCACTGAAAAGCAGCCCAGAGAACACACCCACCCCAGAGTCAAACCTGCACACACTTACTGAGATCAGACTCAGGTGCATGCAATAACAGTCTTTGAAGAAACGATTATTTTAAAGTCTGTAGTTTTTGCTACAATTTTTCGTGTTGGGTTTTAGTCTTAGAACTCGGTTTAGCTATTGATCTTATGTATCAATGTTTATTAATTCGTTATATGTATTAATCTAATATATTATTTATTAAATACTTTACAATTACAAGCTTGTCTGAATTCAAATCTGAATGAATAGCGTATAGGCTATTGATACATTTTTTGGTACCTCTTAATTTTTTATTATGAATCCAAAACTGGGTGTGACATGGTCTGAAGGTGACTTTGGCTGAATGCCCTCTCTACAGTTTCGTAAAGCTCGACTTGATATCAACACGTGTCGTTAAATGTTAAAACGGCTTGCCGTAGCTGCCTCCAGTAATTTAGTTTCAGCCTGTCAAATTTCACGATGTGTAACAGACTTATATGTGTTCTCATGGATTGTTCCGTACAGGCAAGGGTTGGGGCTGCTCTGTTGGACATAGTGTGTGTTGACAATGGGACCCTCAGGATAGTGTGATTAGTTCTGTGAAGTTTGACATGATAGATGACATTGATGACATGTGTTTAGAAGGGGGTGTAAGGGATTTGAGAGGCAAATGATTCTATGTGGGATTTCTTTGGGTACCAAAACACGTGACAGTGGAGGGCAATGAGATAGTGGGTACGGTGGCAAGATACTTTTAGGGGAAAGAGTGGATAGACTTAGTTGTTCTTTTGATAGGGTTGGTTAGGAGTAAGGTGGGGGAGCAGTTTGGAAGTGGGAGAGCGGGAGGTAACTGTATTGAATTCAGTGACTGATAAGGTCAAGGGGAAGGCAAATTTGGTATACAAGTCGGGATGAGGTATTGCTTATTAGGTTGAGGTTGGGACACTGTGGGCTCAGGGCAGTTGTTTGGGTGATAGGGGAATATCTAAACAAGCTATGTGGGGAGTGTAGAGTCCTAGTAACTGAAGGAACTATACTGCTGAGAGGCGGATACTGTCAATTGGCTGCTTTAGCTGTGACCACTTACTCTGTGCAGACACTCCCAGTGGAACACTGTGACCATGTTTTGGCAGTGATTCTCCAATTTCTATATACCGCAGATGAAGATCACTCCAGGCTGTGACCTCCTTTTATGGTTGTAGGCGCTGTGCTTGTTGAGTCCTCTGGGTGGCAGCAATACGGCTACAGGGGTTTATTCTGACGGAAAGTTAATGGAGGAAGAAGAAGACCTCGGTCTTGTTGGGTAACCGGAAGTGGGCTGGGGTTATTAAACTACCTGTCCATCCGAAATAAATATCTCGGAACGGTTCCTTTATTAGGGTGCGTTAGCGTGTACAGTTATAGCTTCTGTACCTGCCTGGCAACAAGACTATTCTCACCATGGCCGCCCCTTTAATGTTCGATGGGAAAGTTGTGTTAATCACTGGAGCTGGTGGTGGTAAGTGCATTTTCTACAGAAATAGTATAAAAATAATTTCTGCGATGATTGCAAAAGCATAGATTGTTATCGTAAGTTAGCAATGTACTGTAATAATCGTGTAATCCACTGTGTGTTGCCGTGTATGTATTGGGGGGAAAAATAAGTTGCATCAAACGATATAATTTGTATGCTTGTTTGTTAGACTAACTAGGTACTTTGGTAATTTTAACATATAAACGTCCAGTTAACGATTTATTTGATTAAAGTTGGCTGGCTAGCTAAATTTACCGTGACAAACTGTCCGTGGAACTTGCAGTTTAGCAAGCTAACTTTCAATAACGACCTTGTAATCGTTATCGGTGTTAAACTTATATAAAATCAAATGATAACTATTTAGCAGTCAAGTTATGGATATCCAGTCATTGGCAAAGGTACAAAACTGATAGCCCTGTACGGAGAACAAAGTACGATCTGTTTACACTGTAGTGTGTGAAAGGGCATCTATTACGCAAAATTAGCAATCACAAGCTACCACGGGCTACCTTTCGTATCCCACTCGGACCATGTCGTGTTTGTGACAGACCAGATTTGTCTTAGGTGTTGATTATTGTCCAGTGTTTCAGTTCTTTTCACTCTCAAACCTAAACTTTAAGTTTATGGTTTTTCAAACCAGCCGTTTGTTGAATTAGGTTGCTACTAAGAACCAGAACATATTTAATTTTTAAAGTCTATTATTATCTATTATGGTCTATTCTTTTAATTTCTTTGCCTTGACTAGACTCATTTTTTAAAGAACGGTAGATTCAATTGGCTTGGTCCTGAACCCACGCTTTCTTGGTCCTCTTGATCGGGTTGCAGGTGCATTCCTATTTTTGGGCTAGTGGCGCTGTGTATATACTGTTCCCCTTCTTCGTGTTTTCAAAAAATGCACTTTGCTAAGCGAGTTGCTTTCAATAAAAACATCCGCCTGAATAACGTTAAGAGATTAGTTTTTGTCTTTCTTGCCTCCAGGACTTGGGAGAGAATATGCATTGGCCTTTGGTGAGAGAGGGGCATCTGTTGTAGGTAAGAAGGACATTTTTATTCAATTGGACAGTCACCATTATTCCTTTGAGGTCTTCATTGAAAGTGGATAGTGTAAACGATATTGTTAGAGTACTGTTATTATTCTGTTTATTAATTAAAACATGACATGAATGATGCAAATATATCATGAATTAATTAATGTGGAGCACTTCTTAAGCAAATGGTTTATATACATTTATTTTGGTGGGTGGGGGGGTTATGAGTAATAGTAAGTGATGAATAAGTGTGGATGGGAGAGACTAACGGAGTAAGCATTTAGTCTAGCTTGATTTTAGTTGCTTTTAATATGCGTTACCTTTTGAACTTATTCAGGTCAGACATGACCTTGGTTTAAGAGGAGGAAGTTGGTCATAAGCCATGCCCTTTATAACCATATTGACACCTGTTGAGGCGTGCAATCCCCTGGTTTCATGGACGCATGTAGTTTGTCACATCGACGATTAATATCTCCTAGGACCAGAAAATCTAAAAAGAACCAACTTTTATCTTAAAATGGAGCAGTCTCTTTTAACTGACGGATGGACACAAAAAACTGTATTGGGTTGTTTCCTACATGTTCAGATGTTCTCTTCAGCTTCCTGGAGCTGGTGTTTGGTTTTCAGTGAGGGTTCTGACTGAGAGCGTGACCTCACTCATGTCTCCACCCCACAGTCAATGACCTGGGAGGAGACATTAAAGGGGGAGGAAAGAGCTCCAATGCTGCTGACAGGGTGGTGGAGGAGATCCGAGCCAAAGGAGGCAAAGCGGTAGCCAACTATGGTGGGTAGCATGCCCGGCTGTGCGCGGTTTGCGCTGTCAGCCTTCAAGCTGCTTGAGTTTCTCCACTGTTGTCTAGAATGTCACAAAACTTTGCTTTGTTTTTTTTTTAAATTTATGTATGTTGGTTTATTTATGTTCTCTGTGTCTTCTGGAGTAAAGGAAAATGTAATTTCTTTTGATGCATTCAAAGCTGGTTATATGCAGCCATTGTGAAGATATGCATTTGCTACAACAGATTCGGTGGAGGATGGAGAAAAGCTGGTCCAGACGGCGCTGGATTCATTTGGGAGAATAGGTATGATGTGGGGCTCGA
>JAOVYW010040996.1:0-15709 GCA_025775045.1 Hiodon tergisus | reverse complement strand
TAGTTAGTTAATGTCATTTTCAGCACCTTGGAATGAGCTCAAATATGTCTTAAGGCGTCGGATAACAAGTTAGACTCAAGACACCTGAAAAAATCCAGAATAGATCAGAACTAAATGTTATAACTCACCAGCTATCGATACTGATAGGCTACATACATAAAACACTGATACCAATCAATAAACTTATTAAATGGTTGAACTCGCAATCACAAGTGAGAGTAAAACAATCAGTGATCATACAGTCAGCATGAACCCATCCCGACGTCAAGAAATTAAAAACTCACAAGAAGCTTCAATGTCATTCGAAAAGGTAGTCAGCAGCACCGGTGTTGGGAACGGTATGCATCACAATAAAAGTACCTTTGGAACGGTGTAAATCAGAAAACAAAATTGAAAATCGTCGCAAAGTAAAACGAGCACTTAAAATACTCAGCAGCTCTCCTGCTATCCAAGGTCATTTAATATTTACATTGGCTCAATTCAAAGTCTACCCAGTCACGATTAAACATGCACTTTTTATACTCTTGCTGCCTGAGGTCACTACACTGCGTAGGTTTGGGACATATTATGCTAGGGTCATCCTTCTAACCTCCTTGCATGCAAATCTATTTGTTATGTTCTTGAAGTAAATAATTAGAGTTAGCTTGCTTTCGATTGAAAGGATAGTGAGGTGTCCTGGCTCATCTTTGAACACAGATCAATAAATGACAACTTTCTGAAGGCCCTTTCATCTACTGCTGCGGTTATTGGCATTGCAGGTCCAAAAAAGGTTGCACTATACACGTTGTAGAATAATAATAATACAAGCCTACAATATTAGGCTTGTGATCTCCCCGAAGAGTCCCACTGGTCAGCCTACTTACAGCCTGCCTAATTAGGTTACCTTACTCAAACTACCCAGATCAGTATCTAGATAACAGCTAAACTCACTTTTCCAGCTCTACTTGAGAAGGAGAGTCATTAGTAATTGTATTGGATGTGTTGCTAATATTTCTTCTACGAGAAACACACTGATAGGCAAGCAACGAGCTAAAACGTGGTGTAGAAGGAGTAATCACAATTATTTCATTGAATAACACATCTTCTTATTGACATTTGACTTGATCATCCACTCTGTGACATTACCGATACCTGTGGAGTGCGTTATCAGGATGTGCCCTGGGGAAATATCTCCTCCAGTAACATATTTAATCTTAAACGGAGCAAATGTGAATAAATGTGTTGTTAAATTACCCCCCCCCCCCCCCATTACTTTTCAACAATATTCAGGTTTTTCTGTACAGAGCAATATTTGTGCTTTACTGCATAGCAGCCTTAATGCAGCAAAGTGGGCTGCAATAAAGACTTCAAAGATCTCTGTAAATCGCATTACATTGCTCAAACTCAGTTGATTTGGAGAGTAGGGATCCTGCTTATTTTTTATTATTTACAGTAATTTCTTACTTAAGGGTTGTAGATAAATTATTTGTGCATAGTTAATCTGAAGAACACAGTAAAACTGAATAAAACAACATTTTCATTCTCAGACAAAAAGGTTTTATATAACATTTTCAATTCATTGCTATTTATTTTATGTAGGCTGAATTAATTTAATCTAGGCCAACTCAACTCTTTAAAAAGTAATTGATCTATAAAAGTACCGTTTAAACCACGTTTAAAATAGCGATAGAATTTTTTTAAATTAGGTATCGATCACTCTCTGGACTTTTATTTTGATCTAAACCAAAAGTATACATGGAAGCCAGTGACCGCTTGTGGATTAGCAGGGTTATGCATAAACGAAATTCCCGAACCCACCAACCGGAATTAATGGTATGATACTCTGCTAAAGAAAATGTATTTCAATAAACTTTCTTATTACATTTTATATATACATTATTATATTTCTAAAGTTATAAAAAATATTTTCTAAAGATGTAATTATTAAATAACAACATATCGATGTATGTACATGCGGCGTACCATGCAAGAAAAAAATATTGAAGAAGAGCTACGCTGAATGGCTGCTCCTTAATTAGTCTCAAAGTCAGTTGGCCAATTAGAAACGCTAAAAGTAGGAGGTGACGACTTGAGGGGAAAATAGAGACATTTAGCTGGCTTGATAGATTTCAAGCATTGATTCTGTTTATTTGTTTGTCAAGGTAAATGTTATCCATAACCTAAATATTTTTTATTGACAACATTTTGAAATCACCTGTATCTGATTTAGTGTTGCTTTAGCTCAGATTTGCTCATTTTAAAAGGGAACTCCAACGTGAGGTATGTTTCTTTCCTGGGTGTTTTGCTAAGGTTATGTGAATACAAGGCTACTGGTGTACAATAAGCGCAGGGGAATGTGGCGTGGCCTTGGTTGCACTCGATGACACAGAAACGATAGTTCTTTAGAGGTATAATGGCAACGGGTATCAACGAACTAACAGCGAGTAATGGTACTCGGCTATGTATGTATGTATGTATGTATGTATATGCGGAGAAATGATACGTTACTACACAGCGTTTTATAAGTAGGCCCTGAACATTTGTTAGTATGTCTAATAGTTTTGATCTTAGATAGATAAATCAATGAAGACCTTTACCGAGATACGTTTGTCACACCATCGGCTGCCTCGGTTGTTACTTAGATAACCATGTGTCATTCAGTGTTGAATTACAGTAAGTGCCACGTCCAGCTACGTGTAGCGTAATCTTTCTTTTGTATACAAAGGACACTACAGAATGTGTATGCTTGCCACATTGTACATTTATTTATATTCGACTAGTTTTATACCGTATATACTATATATACCGTTTCCAGTCTTGTTAACCTTTTAATAAACACAGTGGGTATCATTTTTGATATTTGTAAGAAGTATCCAGTGTCATTTTGAATAGTACAAGGACACCGCCAACCCCACATGAGTTTCCTTTGACCTTTTGGAGTTTCAAAGGCCTGTGAGTTTCAGGTCTAAATTATTTCTCTTACCAGCTTATTCTACAGTTTTAAGTGTATTAAAAAATTTTTCCTATGAATGTTTTAACGTGGATCCATATTTAAGTCTGCTAAGAGTGAGCGGTTGCTGTTTAAACTGAATTTGTGCGTGCATTGTTAAACATAATTTCTGAACTAAAGTGTTGTGCTGGTAGACCAAGCAGCCAGGCTTGATGTGCATGGGCCAGGACTAGGCCGCACCATGAGCGGACAGCCCGACGCGTTGGCTGTGGTGAACCAGCTCCGGGACCTGGCGGCTGACCCCCTTAACAGACGGGCCATTGTTCAGGATCAAGGCTGCTTACCTGGCCTCATTCTTTTTCTGGACCACAACAACCCACAAGTTGTCTACTCGGCACTATTGGTACGTGCTATTTGTTTGGAATGAAATAGTAGTTTAGAAAATTTTCATTGTTTCCTCCCACCAGGTTTATTATCTGGAAACTAATGCAAGAATGTTTTGCCTTTGTAACCAACCCTATTCAACCCCCCTGGGGTTTGACTCCCTCTAGCCGGCAATCAAACTCTTGTCATCACAGCATCCTTACAGATGAGAGACGATGAGTTTGTGAAGCTAAAGATCTAAGTTATTAACTCGAGGAGCCAATTGCCTGCAACGACCTTCCATTGTTCTTCCATTTAAATTGGGTGCACTGAACTGTAGTGTAATCATTATCAGTTGGGTCAAGTAAATGCTCAGAATTGTTTAAAACATCATTTTATCAGCTTATGTACTTTTGGGATGATTGGCTTAATCTCTGATTTAACAGCACATGCAGCTGTGTCTGTGGATTATGTATTAGTTAGTAGCAGAAAACACCTTGGTTATGTGGTGAGTACTTGCATTTTTAGACAGTAGAGGTAAAGTTAGGTCATACCCCATCAAGCAGTTGATGAAAAAATGTCAGTATTACAGCGGCGGTGTTTACGGAAATGCCTAACGCCATAGAAAAAAAACGCATGCTTGCCTTAGGCAGTCATCAACACGGTGTGTTTCTCCAACAACATCGCCTATGAGGCAGCATTTCTATGTCACCAGACTAGTCTGTCATTGTCAACTTTACTGTCCGGAGTGACAATCTGAATCCCATGATGCAGTTCTGTTTCCTTGCTCAGTGTTGTGTTCTGATGTTGAAGATTATGTGAGTTGCAATTCACAGTGGGAATTTCTGCCAAATAAGTGCAGACCTTTGTTGACTCCATACAGAGCATATCCAAGGGTCACTTCTGCTGGCGTTTACATTTTTTGTGGGGTCTCGGATAATGAATCCCACTGTCTCGTGACTGCTGTGCTGCAGTGGTGACAAGCTGCCAGCGTGATGGTGAACAGTTTGTCTCCTCCTCAGGCCGTGAGATACCTGGCTGAATGCCGTTCCAACAGGGAGAAGATGAAGGGCGAGCTGGGGATGATGCTAAGCCTGCAGAAAGTCATGCAGTGAGTGTCTCTCTCTCTCTCCCTCCCTCCTCCCCTCAATTTCCTAAGCATTCCTAAGCATCCCAAACCTTTTCAATCACATGCCGCATACAGCTGGAAATACTGATCCAGCAACTTTTATTGTATTATATTTGTCGCCCTGTCGCGCCCCCCTCCCCGACTTGGTATTATAGCGAACGCACGTCACGGGGGTATGTGTTCCAGTGTGATTAGCATGTTGAATGGGCACACGTGTGGTACAGTGTGAACCCAGAGGTTTTTGGGGAGTTTGGTTTGGCGAGACTGTGGCGATCCACGTCAGCCCGTTGATACTTATTCCTGTGGACGAATGTGCCGGCAGTTGGCAGCGTGCAATATGAATTTCTTTTCTGTCGGCGCCTCCCCGACCGGCCCGGCAACAGGCCAGTCACTTCTGGTTGCGCGGAGCTCATCACGACGTGCCCTGCAGACCCAGTGGCTCTGTCTTACTGCTCAGGCGCTTTAACTTCTGTGGAGGTCGTTTGTGGCTGGAGTCCACATGGAGTGAGATTGTGTACTGTTGTTTTAAGATCGAAACGTTTGATACGTCTCTGTCAATGTTGACCTGGCTTTCACAAAGCTGCTGGTTTTTAAAAATGTATTTATTTTTTCATTCCTCCCGTTTTCTCAACGAGGACACATTTTGAACTGTGCTCAGATCAACATGTCTGGTATGGTTAAGGTGGTTTGCCTTTGTTTTAGCACGGTTTCACTGTACGGTACCAAGAATAGAAGCAAAGTTGCCATTGAGGGCTAGACTGGTGTGTTTGTGGATGGGAGCCAATATAAGCATGTGCCTGAAATGAAGATGACATTGCTGCTGGTTTGACCCGCATTGGAAAGTGTTCCTGTTTATGTAATGGTCCGGTGCAGTGGTTCTCAGGGGTCCTTAGAGACTGTCCGCAAACTAAGTACATTTTATACACTTTTGTCAGTTTCTCAGTAGGAGGTCCGTGATTTATGTTGCATGTGAAAAAGGGTCCGTCAACAAAAAAAAGTTTGAGAACCCCTGGTCCAGTGGAAGGTGCTGCTGGTTGAGGTATGGTCCAGTGGAAGGTGCTGCTGGTTGAGGTATGGTCCAGCCTTTTGAATGACAGACTGACGCTAACCTGACATGTGGCACTTGGTGAGGGCATCTATTTTTACAGCGGAAAGGTTAGTCTCCTGTGAGGCCGCCCCCCACGTCGCAGAATTGTCGCTCCGTGTTTGGTGGAGACGTGACCTTTTAACAACGTGGTCTGATGGAGCTTTGCCTCGCACATAACGTTTAGTGAGGCTCTCCTTGTCTCGCCTTACTCCATCATCCGTTAACATCAGTCATTTCCCTTTCCAGTTCTCCATCGTTGTCTGCGTGAGGCCGAGGTGTTGGTGACGCAACCTTCGCAGGGTTTTTCATGAACTCCAGAAATGTTTTGTAACCTTTCTCTTCCTGTTTTCCTCAGTGAGACCAACCCAGGCGAGACAAAGCTACTGGCCTCTGAGATCTACGAGATCCTGCAAGCGTTTGGCAGTGAGGATGAGCAGGTCGAAGGAGGTGCCTCCTGTAGGCGCAAGGCCCAGTTCTTCCTTGGGACCACCAACAAGCGCGCCAAAACCGTTGTCCTGCACATCGACGGCCTGGACGACTCCGTAAGCCCATACTTATACATGTGTTCCCCCCCCTTCTTGTGTCCCCCACCTAAATTAGAAATGAGAAACTGAACTCCTTTCTATAAGCTTTGCAGTATCACAAGGGTAGAATGCTTCCGTGTTGAGAGCTTTGACCTGCCCGACTTCAATACACACACTGCTGTGTTTTAGGCACATCTCTTCGGGTAGTGCTGCAAACCTACATGGTGCAGGTGTTGCTTTGTGGCAAAGAGCCAAAAGAACCCCTGCAGAATCCCTCCCATCCACAGGCGGCACTGTCCTTAGGGACTCACTAGTTACACTCCTCTTTCCGACTGAGCCTCTCGGGGCAGGGTCCGTACAACAGCTGCCTTGTCTATGAATAGACCGGTTCACAAGCCCTGGAGCACACCTCTGTTTAACTTGCTTGGCTGAACATTAGGGTCATTTTTCTGAAAGGCCAGTAAGAGCTCGGCATTTGTATCAGTCCTCAGGTGTTGCTATGCCCTGTGGTGCATACTTGGGTCACGTTGTCAGACTTGGGTTGCTCATTGACACACAAGGAAGGAAAGCATCTCTGTTATCCCATTCATCTCCATGTGACTGCAGTTTGTTGAAGTTAAATAGTCAAACTGTATCAATAGCATTTGTCTGTGATCGCCTTGCAATTTGCAGGGTGTATTTAAATTGGCCTGACATCTAGCCTCTCCCTCTGTAGCAGGTAGCATATATTTTGTCCATAGGAATCGTATCTAGTTGGGAAATTTGTTCGATCACAAGATTTACAGGTGTATGTTCTATAAATTTGTTACAGGTTCCTGTCCCCTTCATCAAACTGCATGCTCTTGAAAAATTTCATGCTCCCTTTATCGAATGTGAGATCTCTGTCAAGAAAAGCCCCCTTGATCAGTGAATTTATTACCTTGATATTTTATCTTTTACCAAAACCGTTTAACCGTTTGGCACAAGTTGTTGGCAATGTTTCTTAACAGTCATTTAGAGGAGAAGCCTTGATTTCTTCAGGGGGCTTGCCTTACTGGTCATGGAATTGGACTTGCCTCTACCCTGAACTCAAAATCATGGGTATAGGGTTAACACACTGATTTTGGATAACACATGACCTGCCGTTATTACAATTGTATTTTATCCACCTAAAAAGTCTAATACGTTATCTTTGGTGATTACGTTTTTAATCCAAAAAAAGTCTTTAACCTATGTTAAGGTGGTTTTAATATTCAAGAGGATGTTGATTATACTGATTCCAAGATTGGATTAAAAACAATTATTTACAGAATATTGGATGTCCTACTTAAACCATGAACATAGTACTAGTAATTTATTTTAGTTTGGATGTTCAAAATATAGTTGTTTCTATTTTGTGCTACAAACAGCTACAACTGAATTGTGATGGTTGTAAATTGAGAAATTCCAAACGGCATGTTCATTATCATGGAAAATGAAAATCAGGCATGGAAAAGCCATCAAGTTAAATACAAGAAGGGTTTGTCTCTAGATCTCAGTACTATTCTAACCTGATTGGAAAAAAGCCCTGTATTTCCTTTTGAATCTCTTTATCAGTAAATCCTTCCATTACATTGACCTGTAGTTATTAGCCACTATAGGTCAATCCTCCTTCCCCCCCCCCCCTCAAAGGTCTTAGTGAAAGTTTTTTTTTTTTCTCTCGTAATGTTTTATTTGAGAAATTTCGGTCTACACATTGCACTGAGATTACTTGTTGGGGATCGTAAATGATCTTTTGATAAGCTCTGACTCTGACGTTCCTTCTATTTTAATTCTTCCTGATCTTAGCACTGCCTTTGAGACCGTGGACCATTCTATTAAATCGGCTTGGGAGTTTAGTGGGTTTGGCAGGTGGTGTCCATTCTTGCTTTAAGTGCGTTTCTGTTGGTGTCAGTGGTCTGTGGTCTTCATCAGGGTTATGTTTTAGGTCCCCCGTTTTCATAACATTGGTGGCGTTCGATCTGTTATGCAGATGATACTCGGCTGTATTTGTCTTTCAATCCAGACAATCTCTCTTCTAGGGCACAATTGGCTGTTTGTCTCATTTTCTGATGTTTGTGCACCAATTAAAACAAGTTTATTCATTCGTTCCTCATTACTAGAACTTGAACCAAGTAATGTTGTAGTAGTAATTTTTGATCCTGTTCTGTCGTTTTGTGTCCCATATTGGAAAATGAAATCCTAAAATTTCTGTATCTGAGGCTGAGAAATAATTGCATGCCTTTTGTTTCTTCAAGAATCAGCTTTCCTAATGCACGTCTTTTCTGGGATTCAAATGTATTTGGCATCTTGATTGCAGAATGTTGCTGCAAAAATAATAATAACCAGAAGAGGTTCCGTTTTGGCCTTTTTGCACTGGCTTACTGTGTAGTTTTGAATTAAGATTTTATTTTTAACTTTTATAAAGCTCTTAATGGATTAGCGCCCAGTTACTTATAGGAGCCGTTGATCCCATATATTGCTAAATGGAATCTTGGATCTCGGGATGTTTATTTCAAAGGGTAAATAAAAATAGCCTTTGAGAGGGCATATTTTCATCAAAGGCTCCTAAATTATTAAACTCATTTTGTTGCCGACGCTAGGAAGGAGTCTTGCCGTTTCTAAATCAAGTTTGATGACTTGTTTATATACCAAAGCATGTAAATGCTGGCAGTGGTCAGTGGCAGGTGTCAGTGATTGCTTGGCCTGACGAGTTTAGGTTGGTGGTCTGTGGTGCCGTCCACTTGCAGTGAGCAGTCAGTCCCCCAGGGAAGAGAATATACCCCTCACTGCCTGCGGCGACTTTGACGGAGCCCCTGTTTCTGTCCCTCCCCAGACCCGGAGGAGCCTGTGTGAGGAGGCACTACTGAAGATACGAGGCGTCATCAGCTTCACCTTCCAGATGGCTGTCAAGAGGTGCGTCGTCAGGGTCCGCTCGGACCTCAAGGCTGAGGTAAGCTGAGCTCCGCCCGTCATTCGGGGAGCTGTTCCTGCGGGGTTCCTGCCTGGAGTTTGCAGTTAAAAACGCTGACTCTCTCTCCACAGGCCCTGGGCACGGCCATCGCATCCACCAAAGTCTTGAAAGCCAAGCAGGTGATAAAGGGAGAAGATGGTAATGAGGTGAGTGAATGCACATCGCTTGTGTGCTGTTCTGGCTGAGTCAGTTTTGGGGACGCTCTTTCCTGTGGCCATCTGAATAGGAATTTGTCATCGCCCTGCAATGTTAGCAGGCTGTGGGCCACTAGCTGTGGGCTGCCCCGGATCCCTTGCTCATCCACCCGGGAGAAAGTTAAACCAGATTTTTGCCATTATTTAATTGTACTCCCCATGCTTTTAATTGGAAGGGCGTTTGCTACCCGGAGGCATGCGGACGTGACCTGGAACGGCCGGCTTTGCCCTGGCACCACCCCATTTACTCTGCTGCACTCAGCAGTGTTGGACGAGTTGCATTCCAGCGACTTGATGTTTTACTGTTCATTCAGTTTAGTTTTGTAACCGCGGTCGCCCAGACTTTCCCACTGTTGTCTAAAGCCCACCCGTCTGTGTGCTGCTCAGGTGATGGTCCCTTTCCAGGAGGACGCTGAGGTCGTGGTGGTGGAGCAGGTCACCGACCTCCCCGACTACCTGCCAGAAGACGAGAGCCCCTCCCAGGAGCTGGACAAGGCAGTGTCTCGCGTGGGCTCCATGCAGGATGGCGTGGGGTGGCTCAGCACCGCCGCAAACTTCCTGACCCGCTCATTCTACTGGTGACCTGCCGCAGACCGTTGGCGACTGTCAGGACCGGACTACCTGCTTCTGGGGGGCTGGGCCACCAGGGGGCGATCTGCAATAATCTAACAGTGTGAAAAGCACACAAGTAGGATGTCTGCGCACATGCCTAAAGCACGCCATGACACGCACACCAGCCGCCGCGCTCGTTGACCCGCTTGCTTAGAAACCACCGAAAGACACAGACTGGGTTCCGAGCTCTCTTCTCTTATGTTTCTTTGTTTTAACACTAAACAATAACTGACTGTACAGTTAACAATGGGGAAGTCTTCTTATAAAACCCAATGCGCCCCGACACAAAAGCGCTAACATGTGGGTTTTACTGGTTCGCTTTGCCAAAAGCTCCGACACCGTCCTGCATGAGAGGTTTCTGGGAAGGCCTGAACCATGTTATTTTTGCTGGAATATAAGAGCATGTTTTGTTTTATTTTTTTTGGTCTAAATGAATAAATTGCTTATGTTGTTTGTTGGTTTGGTAATTCTTTAATAAGCCCATTATGGAAAAAATCCCCCTCCCCAAATGTGATTTTGTAATGTGCCTTTGGTCAGGTGTGGTCATTGTTTGAATCCTACCTTCCGTTCTGCCTGGAGTGAGGTCACTTTCGTCACTCTCTAATTTCATCAGTCTGTGGCTGACTCCTCGTTCATGAACAAAGATCTTGGCATTTATTGATATGGTAAATCTTCTTCTAACCAAACATAGTGCTAGAAACTTCAATTTTTCTCCCTTCTGCCCTTTATGGCTGCTTTACTGTCAACAGGGCACAGTTACGATGTGGCTCTTCCCATACATAGGGTTCCTCCATATGTATGTATGTATTGCCACCGTCAGAGCTTGTGTAAACATTCACAGGACCCTGCGTTCCGCACGGCGGGACATAACAGGCCGCGCCAGCTTCTTGGATTTATCCTCCGTTAGCTTGATCTCGACGCGGCTCGCTGGCGTATTCTGTGTCTGTGGCCGGGGCGTGTAACCGCTGCTTCAGTAGCTCTTATAGACGGTCAGCTGCACATATGCTTAAATCTGTCCCACTCCAGTCTATTTACGCTGCCCTACAAAAACTGCACCGGTGAAAGACCCGCTTGTGGGCTGTGTGTTTGTGCTTCGGGTAAACTGTAACCGCAATTTAGTCCCGCGTGCTCCATGAATCGCAACGTCTTATCCGTCACCATGAAATTCTGAACTATTAATAAGGGATGCGCTGCCAAATGATCGTAGTGTTCTTCACCTCCTCGCATGCATGAATGTAACCGGACAAACTTAACAGCTGTTCTGTGTGTTTCCGCCTGTAGTGTCTGTACAGCGGTGTCACATGTGGGCCTGCAGGCACGCATCCATTCTAAAGCCGAGCGGTTGGTTTGTTCATGTGTGAACGGTGACTGCTGTTCATTATTTAATTACAAAAAAAAAAGCTTCCCAAATCCTGGTCCTGCTTTCGAAATATTATGCATAGCAAGCGGTGATCAATCGATTCCAGCACTGGGATTGTAATCAGAGTGCAACAGGACTAATCTGATAAACCACGGAAGCGTGCTCTGTGATATTGTGTGGAATTGCCCCTTGTCACCCCCCACTCCCCCATGATCAGTCATTCTCGTTAGAGCTGACATGTAAATAATGCTTCCACGCTATTGTAATTAATCAAATGGAAAGTTTGTAAAATAAACTGTAGTTACTTATTTACATTATAATCCAGCAGCAGTTTGTACTATGGACCGGATGTGTGCAGCAGGTTTTAAAACAATATTTGATGTGTGATTGGGATTATGGGAGTATCAGTCGTTATGATCAGTGTTATGATTTGTCTTGGGCACGTTATTCGCCATGGACAAAGAGTTTGTTTAATCAGGTTTTTTTAAATAATTTTTTTAATGGGTAAAATGGGCATTTAAGGAACGTAATGTCTGATACAGTCTGCCCTCTACATTTGCCTTTTTATCTCTGGTAAAAACGTATCTTCATTTGTTTGCTTTATATATAATCTCCATAGTTTTTACTTTGAACATGTAAAACTATTGGAAAAAATGAAGATATTTGCGTGATCTCCTTGGAATCCGTTACGAAATTTAAAAATGACAAGACAAAACCAGTTTCAGATGTACAGGTTGTATGTGCTGTCTTAGTAATTCTCAATTGCTGCAACAATATAAATAAAATTAATCTTGAGTTTATTTTAATGGTATTTTTTTTCCTTCCTTGTATGTTTGTCCTCGTGTTGTACAGTATCTTTGTCTCAGTGCAGAGTGGTTACTAGTGACAGCAGTTTAGAGAAGGACCCGGTGTATTTCCCAGTTGTTTATATCAGTGGTAGTGGTGTAAGAAGAAAATTCAGGTTCAGCTGTGGATTAAGGCCGTTGGGGTCCGGTGTATGATTAGTACAGGATGTACAGATTTTATGTTTATTCTGTGAAAGTTTACTGTCCAGCAGTCTGGGAAACGTTTGGGCTCGACTACCAACCAGTCTCTGCTTCAGACCCCAAGAGGCCCCTGTGTCAGGTGAATGACGTGGTCGGGAAAGAGAGTCTTTGTCTCAATACAGTCGTCTTTACTTATGTTTACGCAATAATACATTTTTCCAACAGCACGGAATTCTCTGCAAAATAGTGTCTTGACTCGCAAGGTTCTTGGCAACATTGCGGAAATGTCTACATGGAGCTATATAAAAATGTTATAGAAACATTTGACATATTTTAATCTGATACTGAATTATTTGCCCCTTCTCATCACTCAAAAAGAAAGGATACAGGTAATCAATAATTGTTCCCAGCTTGCAATCGCATAAAAAAACTAAACTAAACGCTGATTTTTTTTTTGCTTCTCATACATGTGGGATGTCCACGCTGATAACTTTCAGGCCCCGTTATCGACGCAGTTATCCCGCCTCTCGCTGGCAACATGTGAAGGCATTGGGCGGGAAAGACCAGGCCGGCAAGAGAAAAAAAAGCGCTTTGATAGACTGCTTATCCACTAGGCGAGTGCTTGTGAGCACACCATCAGTCTTAGTGCAGCACTGAAGTACGACCTGCTCACACCTTCATGTGGGACGTGCAGACTCCTCCCTCCCCCCCCAGCCTGTAACACCCATTGGCTGAGTAACTAGGTCATAGCCTTCAGCGCCACACTGGTTCTGGAAGAGCTGCCAAGGGTTATAGCAGCGTGTCGGTAATGGGGGAGAAGGGAGGGTGATGTGGGCGCCCAGGGTGGCTGCAGTGTGTCTGCTGGAGGCTGCGATTCTTACTTTGCTCATCTACCGTGGACACTGTCTCGACCCCCCTGGCCCCCTCGCCTTTGTGCCCCTCCGGAGAGGGGGGGGTTGGTTCACTGCTTCTCTGATCACCTGCTTAAAGCGCATGAAGGGCTGTTTGTGTAACGTCACACATGCCCTGTAGAAATGACGGTATCTGCAACAGCATGACCACCATTTTGGTATTGGCAAAAACAAATGAAAACCTTAGTCAGTCTGTTGAGGTTGAGCCTGTTACCTGAGCTTTCACCACAGAGAGGAGCAGACCTGGCCCAGGAAGAGACAGGGCACCACGTTTAACAGGACCCCCGCACCCACATGTGTAAAACCGCATGTAGTCACTGTCAGTGTCATGCGCGTGTATCATATCAAGGTCCTACAGATAATTCGTCTTGCAAAACTGTCTAGTTAACAGGTTTGAGTTTAATTCCGAGTGGAATTTGAATTTTCAATTCAAGACTTGGAAGTTGAATTTGAGTGAAAGGAAATATAATTAAATTCCATGAATTTCCTCTCATTTTAAAAAGCTTGAATGCCACATTTATTTCAAACATCATTATAAACATTACTGATTGCAATACAGTTAATATACACTTTTAAATATAGTTTTTGGTATGTTTGTAATGAGATGTTTAAAAGCTGCAACAGTCCTTATTACTTAGTCCTTATTTATTTGTGTTTCTGTATTCGTCCATTGTTTAGGTATTCATTTCTTAGTTCTATATTTGTTGTTTCATGCCACTCATTTTTGAAAGACAAAACATTTCTGTAAATATTGTTATACAAACAACCACATTTTGACATCTGTTATAGTAATTGAAATGATATAGTACTTATATTATTCTAGTATTTATTGTGACTTTGACCTTGCATTTGACCTTTCCAACATGAGTGGAATTTCATGGAATTAAACTATATTTTCTGTCATTCCAATTCTGTATCTCAGATTTTTTTCGGTTGAAATTCCAGTTTTAGAACTTATTTGGAGTTTACCAACACGTTCGAAATTGACCCTAACCCTGCTTGTTGACGAAGTCTTTTCAACTAGTTCGTGAAAACTTTTCTTTTCTCATCAGGCACTCAGTTTCAGTTTGCCAATGAAATGTGAAGGTGTGGATTTTTCCTCTAGATGGCGACAATTAGCTTTGAAACATATTTTGATGAACCCAGAGGTAAAGAAACTTTTGCTGCTTGAGGAACCCACGATGTTTATTATAAATATGTGTTTGCACAGTATGATGTGGTCAGATGCAAAAAGTTGACCACAAGGGTGCCACATGTGAGCTTTCAACTCTCTCACCAGCTCAAGGCAATCTGAACTGTTGTATAGAAAGTTTGAATGGGTCTAATTAAAAAACATTAGTTTTAATTTCAAGATGATTATATGTTCTTGAAATGAATACATAGTTTGAAATACCACTGGTCTTTTGTTTTTGATTAATGTGTATTTCAAATTTGGACCTGTTAAATTACAAAAAACCGAAGCACAGACTGAGAACAGTGGAAATCGCCAGTTGCCCTGTATTTTCATTCCGATCACAGTGTACTCCACTGCTCTGATAAAAACAATCAACGCTCTTTTAACACATGCTCCATTTGGCTGTGCATTCGGTCAGGAAAATGTCTCGCAAAAAAACGACAACATTTGCATTGTTAATCTGAGTTTGTTGAAGGAGACAGGATTCCGGGGCCATAAACGGAAACTAGGTGCATCCCTGGTCCAGACAACCTGACAATTATATCTGAGGTTCAGCTCACAGTCAAAAGGGTCAGCTGTAAATTACATTCTCTGTGCGGGAAAATGATGTGACACCTGTAATTTACCTCAAATGGCTTCTGACGATCGCTGTACCACGGACGCAATAAAGTATCCGCTGGGAGCGGGCGTTGAGATTTAATTTAAACACTATTCGTTTAAAATTTTGACAGAGTGGAATAACGTTACTTGAGGTGCTGAGAGATGTTTGAGAGCGGATCACAAGTTCCACTGTGGGCGTGGAGATGGGTCTCCGGGGCTGTGTACAAAGTGGTGATGAAAAAGAGCTTCGTCAACCAAGCCCTCTGTGGTGCTAAAGGGACTCCAATTTACTGACCAGCATTGCTAAGACATTACCTTTAATTGATATCTATGCGAGGGATAAGGGCTTTAATGTTGGAGGTGTTAAATTTTATTTGTTTGGAGTCTGGTTGCATTTAAATTGAGTGTCTCTCTCCAGGGAGGCATTCCTGTGACTGAGGAGTAAGAGGGAAAGCGTAACATTACGTCCTCTACCTCATTATCTGACATGATAAAACTCAGCCTCTGGTGGATGTCCATGTGTTTAGACTCTTTGAAACACCTGGACCTAAGGGTCTAAGCAGATGATATGTATCCAAATAAACAGTTTGATATTTACTGAAGTCATTTGGGTTGGTCACCTTGCTCTTGCTCAGGTTGGGAATTGAACAGGAAACCTTGAGAATACCTCAACAGGCGCACCACACGTCCATCTTTCAGGAGGAAGGCCTACATAGGTCCAGGTGGCTGGCAGTGTGTGTGAGGAACTACAGCCTGTGGTTTGAATGGAAGGCAGATTGGCTGCTGGTGTGACCACTTATTTTTGAATGGTTTTTTGATTCACCAGTTTCATTGAGATGAAAATTGTAGCAATCATAAAATCCATCTAA
>JAOVYW010040985.1:0-26426 GCA_025775045.1 Hiodon tergisus | reverse complement strand
GAACCACTGTTGCCTCTTGCGCTCCTGTTGGGTGTCGTCATTAGGATCATTGTAATTTATATGTGGTCCTGTCTCCTATGTGTCACAGTGGTGTGTGTGTAGGTGTGTTTTCTGTCTCCACCTGCTGGCAGTCAGTCGAATGATTTTCATCCAGGTGTTCCTGTCATCCTTGGAGGAAGCATGGAGCTCGTACATATCAGGGGGTGTGGAATCACTGATGAGAAACATGCCACGCTCCTGGCTGGCGATGTCCCGAACTATCAGGTTCTTTAGACAGAGCACAGAGGGCTTGTCCTAGAGATAGAGCAGACGGATTGAGGAGAGCTTCTTCAGAGCGTATTCTTGAATAAACAAATCTAGGTTCTGGGTGAAAGAACGTGTTTCTTTGAGCTCTATGTTAAATAATGTGTTTCTGTAGGTTTTGAGGTTGGGTAAAAAAGTGCAGCGTTAAGCTAAAACTGACCAGACAGGGGAAGATGAACTTCTGGTCCTTCTCCTGTATGAACACCAGGATGTCTGTCATTAGCAGGACCTGCACATCTACATAAAGATATAGTCAGTGAAAATGGTTACATTGAACACCAAGATCCGATGCATTTTTTAAACAATTTATAGATACCTAAACACTCTCAAAACAATAAGCTCACACTTTTAAACACAACAACACACACTTCAAAAACACTAAAACTCACTCTTAAACATAAGAACACATACTCAAAAAACAGTAAGCAAAAATATTTACTTAATTTATTTCAATCTGGAGTGTCTTACAAAGACAGAAATGTTTATACCACACGTACCACACTTGAAGCCTCCCCAAACCACCTTAGTCATTCCCCCTCTACCTACCACACCCATGGCCTCTCCCTACCACCAAAGCCACTCCATCTCTGAGCCATGCTCAGCAGCCCTCCTCCCAAACCCACAGAAATTTCACCCCCCAACCAACCTTTCAGTCTGGAGCCCGTTTTCAACAGCAGGGGGCCATCATGGATCAGCACGCGTCTTGCGAGCTCAGCCCCACGGAACACACCCCCTCCACGCACCACTGCCTCCGTCCTCGGGTCCAGCCGAGCGCGGACCTCCTGCAGCCGATGGGTGCGCTCTAGCTCGAGGACCTGCTGATCCACCGAGCTCAGCAGATCCCGGATCAACACCACTGCTTGGCTAAGTGAAGATGACTCCTCCTCATTGCCTGTGAGAAAGAGGAGAGATCAGCTCTGACAGCAGTAAACACAACTGAATAGAAACATGACTACTGTTTGGATGACGCTTAACTTGTTACTCATATTATGTTTTGTAATCACTCATTTATGACTGATCGGCACAAATCCCTTGATTAATTTATACATATCCTGATGATATTCCTAGACGCATTCCACACATCAGTGGATCACCATTACCACTCTTAGTCTAGAGCTCTTTGAACAAACAGAGTTAAGGGTTATACAGATCTCCATCGCTCTTACCTTTGGTATTGTCCAGGATGCGCTGGATAAGAACAGGGTACTTGGTGATGCGTTGGGTGACTAGAAGTATACATTCAAGGATGCCATGGCGACGTAACAGAGGGCCCCGACTCACTCGCTGACCAGAGAACAGATTTATCATTATTATTATCATTTAAAAAACAATGATTATTACTATTACTATTATTAACATATCAGAGCTTATTGAGGGCAATTGCATGAAAGAGCTTAAAATAAGCTCTATGCCTAGACTGGCATACTATAAAAATTAATTTAAAAAAATAAAATGGAAATACAACAAACAAAAATATAGCTGCAATCAGCAATGAAGGGTGCCAGGCAACAAAATGCTAATGAAAAAAGAAAAACAACATGAAATAAAAACCAATTGATTTAGTAAAATTACTATACTAAAATGGCTTTGGTATGTAAAAGAGTGTTCAATCTTAAATTAAAAACAGCAAGACTAACTTCTCTGATAAAAAAGGGAAGTTTAATATAGTAGGAGCTTTATAAGAAAATTCCCTTTTTCCCCCAAGCTATTTTTATTTACCCTTGGAATAACCAAGAGCCCAGCATCCTGAGATCTAAGATTCGGTTTAGGAATATATGGGATCAGCAGCTCTTGTAAGTAAATTGAGTGCTACTCCATGAAGGTTTATAAATCAAATCTTAAAATCTAATCAAAACTGCACTGGAAGCTGGTGTAAGGAGGCCAAACAGGACTAATATGCTCACCTTTCCCAGTTTTAGTTTTCTTGCAGAAGCATTCAGAATAAGCTGCAAGCGAACATTCTGTGACATCCAACGCTTTATGCAAGCAGCTTAAAGACAAGTACAGCTGAGTATCATCTGTGTAAGAATGGAAACTCACTCCATGCAACAAAATTCAACCTCGAAGAACACCAAAGGCAACCACTGAAAAATCAGACTTAATCTGCCCAACAGAAACGTACTGAAACCTATCTGAAAAATAGGACCTAAACCAAGAATAAACATCTTCAAAACCTACTTAACTCCCTAACCCATTTAATAGAATGGAATGGTCCACAGTATCAAAGGCAGTATTAAGATCAAGAAGAGCTTATCAAATGATAATTTACTATCCTAGCATTACGAAAAAAGCTAAAAAAGACCTAGGTTAAAAACGTAAGATGGAAATTGGCCAATGGTAGTTAATAAATGTAGAATCCAAATAACTTATTTTTCATTAATAATTGTTAGTTATGGTTGCATTATCAACAGTAAACATTAATTTACATTTAATGTTAATAGTGTAGTAGAAATAGGATCAAGTAGTTAGCCTTATATGCCTAACTAATGTGGTCAGCTCTTGCAAAGAAACAAATGAGAAAGAAAGTCTGTAAGATCTGATCTCTAATGTCAATTATTTTTGTTTTTAAAAGTAAGGCTTTTTTACAATTAAGGGTAGTGTAATCTCAAAAGACATTTGATCTAAAGTATGTCCATAATTATGAGTAGGAACTCTTATATGCTGTATATTATTTAAAGAATCGATTAACTAATTAACCATTAAAAGCCACCCAATTAAAACCACCCTACCACTGTAAACAGACAGAATAGATAAAAAAAATCACCAAATAAGCATTAGGTAGAAGATACACAATTTCAATAAAAATAGGTAATTGCCAGCAGAGATGTCTTTTAAATGCTGCAGGTGATATAGCAATCATGATAATACTTCAGTTGCTGATGGCAGTTACATTTTGCAGAGTGTTGTGTTGATATTCCAAACGGTTGTAATGTTTTACCTAATTTGCATATTACGTGCAAACATGGTAAATTGACTTAACAGGGAGACGGAGACAGATTTGTTTTGATATAACAAATTGCAAAAATTACACATGACAACACTGCAATGATATCATTGTCCCACTTCCAGTTATATTATCGAGCCTGCGCTTCAATTAGAAAAAAACATATAGACAAAATGTTTCTTTTTTTAAATATAAATGTCTCTATTTTAGAAGGTCATAATTAATAAATAGGAACTATATGGTCTATTGACACAGAGCTTTCAGTGTTTCACTTAATCTGTTCCTGTCTTTCTCTCTCTCCCCCACTCCCACTCCACTCTCCCTTACCCGTATGAAGCTCAGGCTCTCCACCACTCACACACCACTTTCACTTACCCATATGAAGCTCAGGCTCTCCACCACTCACACGCCACTCCCTCTTACCCGTATGAAGCTCTGGAACCTCTTGTCTCGGGCCAGCAGGTCCTTGTACAGTTTGACAGCCTTCGGGTGCCGGCTACAAAACTCAGCATAGGCTTTCCTCATCTCCTCCGCACACTGGCCAGAGAACTGAGAGTATAGATCCACACAGTGAGTTTGCACTGATACAGTGTGGCATGGTTGATTCACAGTGAGTTTGCACTGAAGCAGTGTGGCATGGTTGATTCACAGTGAGTTTGCACTGAAGCAGTGTGGCATGGTTGAGTCACAGTGAGTTTGCACTGAAGCAGTGTGGCATTGCAGATCCATGCAGTGAGTTTGCACTGATATACTGTGGCATGGCTGATCCACAGTGAGTTTCCAATGATACACTGTGGCGTGGCTGATCCCTTCAGTGAGTCTGTGCTAATACAGTGTGGCCTGGCTGATCCACAGTGAGTTTGCGTTGATACAGTGTGGCATGGCAGATCCACACAGTGTTCGCTTACGATACCTCTGGGAAATAAAAACCCAGGTGCATGTGCTTTAAACAGAAATGTAGTTTACTGCATTTTATATTACTTTATCTTATTATATCATATTATATTCCGTTATATCCCCCTTCCCATACAACCCATTGGCCCTGGGTGCCACCTGCTCCAGGAGCAAGTCTCCTAGCTGTTGGATGGTGTAGTTGTTGGTGCTGCCGGGCTCCAGGCTGCTGCTCCGCCTAGCCTGCAGCTGATGGAGGAAATGGCAATGCAGGCCCAGCAGCCGGTCCAGGCAGGGGAAGACGGTGTTCACCATGCCGGGCTCCAAAAGCAGCTCCTCCAGCATACCCCGACGGAATACCCCGTCCATGATCCGGAGAGTCCGAACATGGTGCAGCTCTGTTTGAATCAATTCTGGGGTAGAGTAAGGTACACTGGCTTTAAAAAGACCCTTCAACAGGGCAATGATGAAGTTAATACAGATATACTACATCTTTTTTATTGGCTCCTTGTATTCTTAATTACATGAATAAAACAAATATGTGCCATAATCCTGTTGTCTCCATCTGCATGCATTATTGTAAGTTATGTATATGGATGGTAAGTTGACAGAGACACTAACAGGCTGACACCCAGTGATGTAGAGTGTGGACAATGTGGAGGGTGGAGTATGGGGAGTTGAGTGTAAGGTGGCGGGTAAGATGTGGAGAATTTGGAAGTATGAGGATGGTAGAGTATAAGGCTCACCATAAATGACATCCTGTCTTTTAATTACATCTTTGCGGCGCGTCTGCAGGTAGGAGGTGTCAACAGCAGTACTCCAGGAGTCTGCCTCAAAATCTCGTCCCTCCAGCTCTAGCTCCTCCAGCATGGAGGCAAAGTAGACCTCCCCTGAGACAATGGTGAAACATTAGGGACTCAGAACTTAACCCTGTCTCTCACCTCTTCCCTCCCTTCCATTTTACTCTTACACATTAATCTAAATTGAATCCTCTACAACATCTATCATTCCATTCTCTTCCAACCATGCCAGTATCAACTTGATCGATTCTTCAGCTCCTACCCAATTATTCCTTCCAGTCTCACTCCCTTAATAATTTTTTGTCTCTCTCCCACTCTCGGCTCACCCTCATCATTGAGAGACTCCATGGACATCGTCCTGTTGCGAAAATTAAGAGAGTCGGTGGACTGGGAGAGAATCCTGCGCAGCCCCAAGGGAGAGTCGTCATTCAGGTTCCTACAGAAACACGGACGTAGGGACACACATGCAGATACATTGACACGGATACACAGACATAGCCATGCAGATACACAGACATGGACATGTGGATACACAGACACCAACAGGATACAAAGACACAGACATACAGATACAGAGATACACATATACACACATCAACATAAAGACACAACATTAAAAAACGCCATAGAACCAAGAGCAGGACACACACACACACACACACAGACACAAACAGATGTTAAAATTTAAACAAAAACAATGCGTTACAAACTAACTATTGAACTAATGAATAAGGAATAAAAATACTGGTACACCAGCAAACAGCAGCACATCATAATGGTGAAAGGCCCTGTATACAGATACAGCAGGTTCAGCTGAAATTAACATTGGAAGTATGATCGTCATAATTTCTATACATCGTAGTAGGATGTAAGGTCTGTACATAATGTATAAAAAATTAATACAGCAAACATGTTCAGCTACACTGACTGTGTTAAGAGTTAAAAAAAAATTTTAACACTAGTTTTATAAAATATAAATATAATACAGGTAATTTAATTCATTTTATTTTTCACTATCCTGAGTTTACGTTCACTTCTATGCCCTGATTCTTTATGAACAGAGTGGAGTTTTATTCCCTTCATGCGTCAAGTGTCAAGAGTTAGACGGTTGATCTTCTCAGTTGCAAACTGTAAACATAAACACTAAAGCTAGGACACACATGAGCAGCACGACACCGCAAGTGTAGAGACTGGCAAATTGCCCACAGACTGCCCATATACTGGGGAAAAATGTGGCCGTTGCAGAATTTTATATCTGAAAAATATCAAGCGGGCAGCGATTTTACTGCCGCAGCAAGGCTGGGAGTAGCCAAGGACACGTGTGGAACAAGTGACTTGAAAAATCGATCAGCATGGAGAAGCTACAGATAGCTGAAATTCCAGCTTCCTGAACTGTTTGATTATAAACTTAAAAAAGCATTCAACTGAGGGATAACATCTAGTTCACTGTTGCTCAAGCTGTAGGGATGCATACAGTAGGTATTATTCACATCATATTTTCGATTTTAGGCTAGCCTATATAAGCAGCACACAAACTAACACATATCAACTTTAATTTAAAGGGAATCTGCTTTTATTTAGAAAATATTTTGAGAGGAAAAGAAAATAAATTTTTTAGTGAGAAAATAAAATGTAAATTAAAATTTCCAGAAAGTACCATGCAAATAATCTATAATAAAGCTGTCTAGTTGCACTGTTTTGTAATTGTTGCTTCAAAACTGTTCCCAAACCGTGTCCACCAGAAAAAGCAGGATATCGCCTAGCTTCGCTCCCCGCTAGTGTACCGTTAATATGTGCTCAAGGCTTAAGATGGACCAACACAGATAGGGTACGAGACTAGGATGACCTGGAGATTTCAGTTAGTCCTAAATACAGGTTTAAACCTGGATTTAGCAGTTCCAGGAGTTCCAGGAGTTCCACAGGTCAAACGGTCTGATGCTATTCAGCCATAGTGCATAGTTTAGTCTACACTGAATTTGTATTTACCACAATTGGGCATTCAAATACAAAGCCCATTCACAACCCTAATGTGCTATATTATATAAACAAACATCAGATGCAAGTTAAACAGCATAATCTACTGAATAACACACTATTTTCAGAGAAAATGTATCTGTATTTCTATCTATTTATCTTGGAATAATTAAGGTGCTTGTCCTGTAACCAAACATTATCCCTCCAGCCGCCAGTGCACCCCAGAAGACAGCTCTCACCCTGTAATGTTATTGGTGGAGACGCTCTTGGAAAGGGAGAGGCCTGAGCGCATGCGGCGGGAGCCAAGGAGGGACTGACGAAGGATGTCCGAAGAGTATATGGCTGAAATGGGTCTCTCTCGCAAGGTAGGGGCTGGAAGGGAGAACAAAGAGGAGAAACCAGGGCCAGTATAGGTAAGATGGACTGAGAGAGAGAAGTGTATTAGGTCATGTTACACGACCAGTGTAGGTGGGATGGACTGAGAGAGAGAGGCATTGAGTGCAGGAAGGGGAACAAGACAAAAAGATTTACATCAAGAGAAAAATAAAATGCGGAATTCCAGCTGACAGAAAGGGTGGAGGAGGAGGATGACGGGGGAAGTCTGTGTGATCCTATAGAAAAGCACAGCGGACTGATAAGGAAGGACTCACTCTTGGTCCGAAGGGTCACGTTCTGCAGTGCCGAGCTGTTCCTCACCAGAGCTAGCTTCTGTAGCTAAGGTTAGACGCATTACCAGGAAAAATATATATACATCCACGTTTTAATAGTTATCCTGCATAGTGAAACAACTTCTATAAACACAACTGGTAAAGTAACAGATTTGAATGTAGCTTTAGTAACTTTTTGATTATTTTCAATTATCCCCACAGTAGGTGAACTCTTGCTACCTCCCTCTCCACCCTTCCTATTCCTGTCCACCCCATCCCTCCTTACCCTCTGCTTCATTTTGGCACAGTTAGGCAGGGTGTCTCGACAGCGGTTGTGAATGGTAACATTGCAAGCTGTAATGCAAAACACATAAAATCACAAATTATAGACAGCTTACCCATAACACTTTCTTGAGAACCTGACATGGCAAAGTGGGTTCAAAATATTCCCCAGGGTTCCTTTGACCGCTTCATAATTTAATACTCTTCTATAGCCTATTTCCGTGATTATCATGACATAAACGCTGAGACAATTAATTGCGCTAGGCAAGTAGAGGCATGTCCAATCCTTTCTCTTTGGACGGTGAGTTATGGTCGTGCAAAAGATAGTTAAATTCCAAAATGGGTTGGTTTCAATTTAGAAAGATGTGTTTGGTGTGGTAAGGGCATAGCTAATCATAGTGCAAGCTATATTGTCAGCTTTAAAAGCAATGTGTTTGCAACAAAAGCCATTTTCAATAGTTCACCCCTGTTCTAGCAGTTACATGTTATCATTGATTGCTTGGTGTAAATTAGAGAAACAATATACAAATTTATAACATAGATCATTTTGTGAGCAGTGTGACAAACAGTTTTAAATAATCAATAATATTATAATATTACAAAAAGTAACAGCCACAAACATACGACGAGTTTTTTATGTTTTTTGATGCACCATTCAGTGCATACCAGTTGATTATAGACCGTGAAATTATCAATTCAGAAGCGCAAAATAATGCATTACTGTTGGACAAAAACACTTGTGTCCACATGTATATGCGCTAGCATTGCCAAGAAAAAATTGAAAAACTTGAACTTTAATTTCCAGCCAAGTTTTAAGACGTAAAGGGTGAATTGTTCCTTGACCCGACGATCCCCCTCACTGACTGCTATGGAAGTTACAACCAGAAGGTCAATAGCGATATTAATCTGTGACTTATATACAAATATATAAGTCACTTTTTAAATGTGAATTTAAAAATGCACTTTCAGTTTATCTTTTGATCAGGTCAGATTAGATGAGGTAAACTGAGTAAAACAGCTGATTGCATTGTCATGCATTGCCATTGCATAAATATTCGTCAAATTAATACCTTGGAAATTTAATCATTTACACGTTACACGTTGATACAGCATTTTTAGTTGTTTTCTTGGTTATCTTGGATTTCAGTAATATTTTGCCTTTTGAGCTGTCGTTTTAAACTTTGTTTACTTAAAATATTAATTTAATACAGAATACTGAATATACTGAGCTACTAATTTGCAAATCAATAACACCAAAATACTGGCAATGGCACACAGATGTTAGCATTGTGTCCCACAGCACGTTCTTACTGTGTAGGCTATGTAGCGGAGCTACTTGTGAATGAGTTTTCTACAGATAGTGACATCACTACCTAGTGCATGATCAATTCCTTGATCTTGAGATTAGGTCTTTAGCTCAACAAGATAATTGTTTCTCTAAGGAAGTTTTGACGACCCAAGTCATCGAAGCTTCCCAGCTAGGGCGGTGCAGCATGTGTAAGTTGTGGTTGAGTTGGGTTAGTTACAGCTACATATGCCTAAATAGACATATAGCCTACCATAATTACCAAAAATAGCCCAACATAATTCGTAACATTAAATATTTTGCAATGTTAGTATTCAATATTTATCAGTAGCCTATCATTGTAAGTCTACATATAGATCTGGATTTCACTGTGAGGTTTTTTCTTTTCGCCTATCACTCTCCTCTCTCCTCTCACCCCTGTTCCACTGTGACGTGACATGGCAATACATCCTACATCACTACATCACATCCTATCCTGCATCATACCCACAATGACATCACAACTCTAAATCACACCCACAATGACATGGCACTTTATAAATACAACCCATGGGAACCAATAAAAAATTCCAGTTCGGGACAAGCTCTGCTTAAATAAATGGACAATCTATGGGTAACTTACAGAGATCCAATATGATAAATGTATACTTCTCTCAACTGCCTGAACTAATTTCATGTTTTAAATTAGCGTGGGTTATTTTCCTATACATTTATGTTACTGTTTTGAGAAATGTATCACCGTGGAGGCCCAAGGCAGGAGAAGGGATTTAGCAAAATTAAGCAACTCGTCCAGTCTTCACTTATGCCAGAACAGGTGGAGGGTGTGGGACGCATGTTTTGGAATATGAAATTGTCGTGGACAGATCAAACTCCACCATGCTTGTTATCTTTTACATTGTTTCAGAAATAATTTGGATATTAATGGAATATGTATGTTTTTGGCTCCTGTAAATGTGGTCTTGGAAGCAGAATATGAGTGCAGTCGATTGGATATCTCATAAAACTCCTGTTTGGTTCTTTTGATTCTTCAGTTGTGGGGGAATTTTTATATTTGTCTGTGCGTCTTAGCAGTGCATTCAGCACCACAGACAATACCTGGTGCGGCGGCTACTGTTGCTTTAAATTATCCACATGCGAAAAAATGTAAAGCTGCAAGGAGCTTGACTATTGCTGGAATAGAATGTGAACATTTTGTGTGAGGTTCTTGATTGTATCTAAGCTTGTCTTCATGGTAGTTCCCGGTGTCTCCATCTTGCAACAATTACTGCTGCCAATGTGGAGGAATTCCTGCTAACAACACTCCTTTAGTAAACTACTGCCACACCTTGCTATTTAGCAACATCTCCATGCATTGGCCATCACAATACATATGTATGAAGCAGCAAAGCATACCTTGACATGACTGAGATCTAGTGCAGAGAGTGCTTCCTGGCCCTTGCGCCAGTTTAGTATATACCACGCATGTTTCTCGGCCAATATCCGCTTAGTTTATATACGCCTAAAACAAGGTGCAAACCAACAGGCAAAAATAAATCGGATGCATTTTTTCAGGGTGACAGATGGGCTACTTTTCATCAAATAACAGCAGAGTACAATTGTAGTGGTAAAGAGGCATAAAATGCACAACTTGTCATGTCTTGTCACAGATGGGGAATGGCAACTGCCGTATGTTGTCATAACACATATGGGTCCCTTATTACAAGAGCAACATTTGAATGGCACAGGATATCTGAATATCACTGTCGATCAGGTGTATCTCTGCCTGGCAGCCAGGTATCCATCCGCGAATAGGTTCCACCAGCAGGATAATACTGCATGCCACAAGGTAGGATTGTGACGGAATGGTTCCAGGATCACAACAGTGAATTCAGGTTACTGCAGTAGCCTCCCCAGTCACCAGATCTCAATCCAATCGAGTATCTGTGGGATGAAATGGAACGAGCTATTCAGAGTAGAGATCCTCCACCAGCCAATTTGCCAAAACTATGTGATCCAATGAAGCTAGGTGTTTATGTGGCAAGCTTTCAACTAGTTGAGTCCAGGCCCCAATGACTTCTGTTCTGAGTGTTATTAGTTAGGTATTTCTAATACAGCAGCCATTCGGTGTATGTGAAATTTAAGTTCACAGGCTAGAAAATAACAATTTTACAGTTACTCTCTTAAAACTCTTTAAGTTAGTCTCTTAAAAATGTTAAAAACACAGATAATGTGAAACTACCGCAAAACCAAAATTCATAAATGGTTCTGAGCTTCAGTAATTACGCATTCTGTAATCCTGAAAAACAGAAAGGATCAGGGTACTCTGTAATTGTATTCTGGAAATTTTGCATTGGTGTTGCGATGGAAGGCACACAAACAGAAAAAGAGCAAGTGTCCTATGTGGAAGTATTTTGCTTATGAAGCGAATGAGCAGGGTAAAGCAAAATAGAACCCTGACCTCCTCAAAGAATTCAGACAGGTTAGCGACATCTTAGATTATTTAAATGAATGCAACACAACTATAATAAAATCTAAATGTCCACGATGAAAAGGATGTGAGATAATGAACACAAGCTAGCTAATTTAGCACTAATGTGTAGTTTTGAGCTCTACAATGGAGTAATAGATAGTATTTGTCTACCTTCACATTGTTATAGATAACTAGTGAACAAGCTAGCTAGCTACGCAAGTACAGTATTGATTGTAGAAGAGATTTTTTTCTCTCCTTACTTTAGTGGGTATCAAATTATGGATTTTTCATAGTTTTCTGTGATTTATTCCACATATGGAATTTTGAAACCCCTGTAGTTGCACTTACTAAGCATAAATATAATAACATTAAAAACATTCTGGATAGCCCTTCTCCATCTACATTGTAATGAGTACTTGAATGACTTAATAAAAATCACAAATTAAAATTTGTAGTTTTAATTAATTCTGTGTATTTTGCTACCAGAAACAAGCAGAACTAAGGGCCAGTCAATCATAGTCCTACACAATACAGAATAGTTATATATATGTTATATGTCAGATAGTTATAGATCATTTTTGATTGCTTTTTTATGATCTTTGTCCTATGGATTATTATTTATTTATTTTTTCCCCCTTTTAATCATTTTCAGATGGGTGACATTCAGTGGAGTGCACACAAAGCAAAAAACTTTAGCCAGACAGGTTAAATTAGTGTGGACACTTAAAGTGACCTAAGTCCAGACACATGCTTTATCTCATTGTACTATCCAGAGAGGGACCAAGTACAAAACACAACCGTGTAAATTATACATTTATACAACCATTTGGTCCCCTTTAGGCTTCACCTTGAAAATATGTTATTTCCCATCGTCAACGATAAAACTCCATCACTGTACTCGTTCAGTTGGCTTATTTTTGTGATTTTAAAATCTCCACCCTAAATCACCTAGTCACGCCCTTTTCCCCCACATCAAAGGGCAAAAAATATGGGGGGAAAGGAGTCTCCTCCAATATTAGAATCATTAGAAGCAAACTGAGGGGAATCTAGAGAGTGATGGTTGTATTTCTGCTGAGGATGATAAAAACAGTATGCTTCCCTTCTGTAAACTCTAACTCTAATCCTAGACAGTGCTGGTTGTTTTTCTGCCGTGGGGGATAACATCAGTATGCTTCCCTTCAGTAAAGCCTAAGTTTAACCCTTGACAGTGATGACTGTATTTACGCTGTGGATGATAACATCAATATGTTTCCCATCTGTAAACCATAATCCTTCTGTTAACTGGCGACACTTCACCGGTACTCACTGGGACAGCTGAGAGCCTCCTTGGCTGTGATGCTCTTGTTGCAGGAGGAACACAGTGTCATCCCCGAGACAGTGAGGGAGGTAAAGAGGTGACCATTGCTGTACCTTGCCTCCCTCTCCCTTGCCTCCTTCCCCCTCTCCTTCATCCGTTCCTTTTCTTTATTCTGCAAGGGAGAGGAAAACGATCATATTAATCTAATGACTGTCAGAATTAACACAGACAGCCAGGAGTTAAGTGCTAAATAGTCATCATTAAGGCTGATCCGATTCTGTAAACTGGGTATTGGGTAGATATGGGCACAAAATACAGCATCGGCTGCAGGGAGTCTATATAACAATCTTATTTTGCTACTATTTACTGTTTTTGTTAAGCTGTTCAATGTCAAACAAATTAAAATGATAGTTTTGAATCGGTACTAAGTATTGGCAGTTCAGTACTCAGAACGGGTATTGGCAATGAAAAAGTGGTGCATCCCTAGTCATCATACTTTATGTCAGAGTCACACATTGCCATTTCTGAGACAATTCACAATTAAAAAGAGGACCCACTGCAATCAAGAGAGAAGCTTCATAAACCACAGCGCCTTTTAGCCCGTAAAACACCCTCAATGTTAGGTTCAAATACGAAGTTTATCTGGTCTTTCATCACAATATAAGCACTTGAAAAATGAGCACAGGTGTGTGCTGGCAAAGTAGTAGTGTTTGGCAGAGCGTGTCAACTATGCCATAGAAGTTAACATTTCTACCAAGTCCAGCTGTTCTGTTCTTTTGCTTAACAATGCTGAAATTATACATAATGACTGGTTTAACCACAGCTAGGTTGCCGCTATTTTAACACATTTTCAATAGAAAAGCATCCACAGCATTTCATGAGTTGCATGTCCACATATACTTTCATTCCAAGCATCACTGCAGAATCTTCTAGGATTTCAGAGCTGGCTGTGTCTGAAAGGACTATTGTTTGCGAGATATTTTTATAGTTGTGGATTTACTTTGACCGGATTTTAATCCACAATAAATCCAGCAACATATAGGTGTTTCATTAAATGAACCTCGCTATTTCTGAATAGGAATGTGGGTATACCGCGGGTTACCGCGGGGGACAAGAATTCTTATTTACCAGTGTAGTGTTTTAACCAGGTATTCATTTAAATTACAAAATATATTTAAAAACATAGAATAACACAGAGCACAGAATTCTGTTGTCAATGAGTTAGACTAAGTCACCAGGTTTACACACCAGAGTATGTGAAACATATGGTCAACCTAAGACCCAAATTTTTTATGTGAACAAGTTCTTTATTAACTTTCAAACATTTTGCTGGTGCTAGGCAACAAAGTCACTGTGGGTGAGTGATGTGGAGCATATTTCTACAATATCGTTGGTCAAGATTAAAATTGTGTAAAACTGTAAAATTAACCAACCATACTATAAGCGCTGAAATGCCTGAACCCCACCTAAAACAAAGACAAACTGCTGAACCGTGGTAATGTGACCAAGACTCAAATATTTGCTTATTTTAAGTTATTATACTAACTATATTATTTGATGATACAGTATCAACATAATACCAGTAGTTAGTTAGCTAGACCAATGCCTGTAGATATATTTTAATTATTGGAGGAAATATTATATGATTATAATAATGTTACTGTACACCTACAGTACCATCAGTTTTAGTGGTGCATCAATGGGCTTTGAATTAAAGCAAAGGATAGATATAAACAAGTACAGTGAATGAGTAAAACATTAACAGCAAGATGTTTTTGGTAAAGAACTACACAGAATGCATTATTAAGGACACAGAAATATAATCTGCCTTTTAATCAGTTACTTTGTCAGTGTCTTTCCTAGTATAGGTCTCAGGTGATCAGGTGAACCATGTGATTGTACTGCTAAGTGAGTCTAGTTTTCAGCACAGACCCTACAGAGCAGTATAAAAATTATCATAGAGCTCACAGTGAGTGATATGATTCCCAGTTTTGAAACTGGATAATTTTCCAGGCACACAACTGTCGGATCGCTCTCTGGAGTTTCTCTCGTCTCCATGCTAAATAGAGTCTTCTCAGGTGCCTGCAGGTTTGTAGTACCCTGGGACAGGAAACACCTTTTCCCACCATTGAACCTCTTCTATGGGCTACGTCGCCTACAGTGTCTTAAATGACAGGTGGCTTTATCTCACTGCCCTGGACATCAAGATTTGCCAGTTAATAAACTGGATAAAAACAACAGAATTGCCTGCCTTACAAAGTGGCCACAGTATCCGGCAGTGAAACATAAAATGATTTAAAATGCTTTCATTAATAAGAGCAGTTACAGATAGTGTTTTTATTTTGGCAGTTGTTTATTGATAAACAAGGAAATATATTTTATTATTTGTTTTTGACTGCTGAGGATGTGTGTGTGCGTCACTCCTGAAAATTTGCATCACCAATCACTAACATATTCCTTCTTACAATTAAAATTCCTACCATGTTAATGTTTCTCTTTGTCTGTGTTACTTCCAAATTCTACAGATACAGATTTGTCGTGTGTATAGCATTATTTTGATCATTATTTCTCAGAAAAGTCT
This sequence comes from Hiodon tergisus, assembly GCA_025775045.1. Classification (NCBI taxonomy): domain Eukaryota; kingdom Metazoa; phylum Chordata; class Actinopteri; order Hiodontiformes; family Hiodontidae; genus Hiodon; species Hiodon tergisus. The sequence goes on along the minus strand of JAOVYW010040985.1, from coordinate 10,952 downwards.
AAATGGAGTTGTCTGCTGTTCATACTAATTGCATCTGTAATCTAATAGTAACCCTGGCCAGGCTCAATTGTACTTAGACTTTCATAGCTAGCATTGTGATTGTTACCATGGTGCAGATGTTGCAGGACTGTAGACCCCTGCGGTCCAGCACATTCATTATTAACTTCCAAAAGCGAACAAGCACTGACTGAAAAGCATGTCCACCCCATTCATCAATCAATCAATCAATCAATGTATTTTTATAAAGCACTTTTCACATGTTTCCATGTCACAAAGACGCTTTACATACAGAGAAATACAGTAGCCCATCCTCCGCTGGCCGGCACTAGGAGCTGAATTAAGCAATCTAATGTCCATATTGTTTGATGCTCTCCAGTCAAGGAGTTCAAAAATATTGTAATCATTCACAGTTCATGTTCACAGTAACACAATCACACAGACTTGGCCAAGTAAATCTGTACTTAGAATATGACAACCACTACTAATTACAGGAATGACAAAATAACCAATACATTCACTGATGCACAAACCAGATTACTTTTTTGTGAAACAGAGGGTACTCACATACAGACCCTGTCTCAGCCCCGCGTCGCCACGCGCTTTGCATGTGGCAACACAACAAATGTATTTGATTAAATAAATTGATGATAGATCTGTATAAAGGATAAACCTGCATATGGTAAGTAATCAATATAAACTCCCATAGTAGTCCGTTGGCTAAGGTAACCGTTTTAGCACATTTTGCTCATCACTTACCCGCAAATGTATTTCTTTCATTCTTTCCGTACGAGACTTAGGTAAAGGATCCGTTATTCGTGACATGGCGAGGTTTGGATATATTCAATATAATCACGAATCGGTTAACGGTGTGCATATAGATAGCTATATGTAGACATATAAACTACGAAATAGTTAATAATCTGTTAACTTTCTTCTATCCCTACCCTACGCCTGCAAGCGTCTGCTGCCAGAGTGTGAGGTTAGTTTTTCTCTCTCAGGAAACTCGAGGCCGGCGCTATGTAGTTTCAGTATCTCGAATGCGCACTACTTGTTCCCAAACCGCGCCCCCTGGAGGTCGGTTCGGTGTTTAGAAACCTGCTGTTCCATCTATTATTTCTAATCCTTATAATCTTGGTTGAAACAGTGGTATTTACTAATTTACAATTTAGGATACTCAGAAGTGTACGGCTTTTCCCCACAATATAGCCTATTAAATCTGGGATCCGTTTTTTAAAAAACTTTCAGAATAAACAGATATTTTACACCCACTTTACTTATGACCAGTATATTTTGCAATGCTGTGTTCTGTAACAAAACTAAGTACAGTAATTGAGAAAGGATGCATTTCAAAACCCTTTACGCAGTTTGTGTCATACCTTGAATTAATTATTTTTAAATCTTGCCTTCTCTACTTTTCAAACAAGCAATGGTTTGGATTTTACCCTACTTGTGAGAGTAATCATTTCACAGATATAATAGTCATACCGATTGTCATGGAAAAGGTGTATATAAAATAATAATAAAAATAACTATATGTATATACATAACTTATTTATATTGAATTTATATTAAAGAAAGGGTAAATGTATTTATAGATGGTTTAAAGAATGCTTTAGAAATTGAGTGTTTGGTCAGAGTATGGTAAGAAAAACGAATTATATCGCAGAGTACCTCCTCTTCGGCGATATAATTATTCTATCACTCTGGCGAACCATTAAATGTGTACAAAGAGTGTTTTACTGGAGTTAGGAAATTACCGAGTGATAAACAGAATCCTTGCACACACACAGATCGTAGGTAAATAATTACAATGCTGGGATACATAATGATGAACAGGCAGAACCCCCCCCCCCCCCAAAAAAAAACAGTTAGCTCTGTCAACAGATGTAAAGGGGATGAGGATGTAGACATTGAGGACCAATGGGGACTTAGTATAGCGGGGTAGGGGTGAGGGGGAGTGACCTTTCTGAAAGAAGTAGGAGTAGGAGTAGGAATAGTGAAAGATGAGTAAATGCCCTGTCTGGGCCAAAGCCCACTGAACAATACTACACCACTCACCAAAGTGTGACAAGGAAAAATTCACATGCAACATGTGCTCTTTGTCCATAGATCACCTCTCTTCTCCACTAGAGAACAGTCACCACCCATCCATACCTCTCATTCATCCCCAATTCCTACCTCCACCGCTACTCAACATGCTTCATGCTTTGCTACAATGAATGCCGTTTTACTGTTTGTGTCAAGTGTATAATTTCCAGTGATTCAGTAACTTGAACTGTCATTTCAGCCAAGTCTACAACAACAGTAACAGCGAAATCCAAACATTCAAGTTATTAAGCCTATTCTTCTAACCTCTGATTTTCTTCAATAACCTCTCTTGGAGTAACTTGATCATTCTCTTCTTTCTGTCAGATTTCTGTCAGGTCAGTCCAGGCCTAGTACGGCCTTGATGAAGAGAACAGATAACTGCATAGACCATGTTACTTCCAGGCCACAGGACTCAGTTCCCAAGACCAGCTCATTAAGCCACTTTAACTATCCTGACACAGACTGACACTCCAGAATGTGGTTTCCTTACTTGTACTATATTCAGGGGCGGAGAATTTAAAATCTTTAAAAGATTGGATAGTTAAATTTTAGTTATATTTTTGGGAAAAACTGAAACGCCTTTGGGTTTTATGTAGACTGTTTGGTTTAGTTAATTTTTATGGGTTGAATAGTTTTATCAAAATTTTATGACAGAGTCATTTTGATTTCCAGATTTTAAAAACTTTTAATTTATGTGTTCTGTGCTGTTGGATGCAGACATATTATCCAAAAGTGAGTATGACCACTCCTGGTCTGCACACAACCCAGTATGCCACAATTCTCCAAGTATTATAAGAACTCATTTGGTTGGTGATGTTACAGAGCTGAATTTCCCTAGAGAAAATCTTTTAAATCTAAATGAATGGAGTACATATACATGTACAGCACTGTCTGAGAACAATGCTCATGCAGCTGTGGAGGTTCCTTGCACTGACACTTCATTTACTCAGTATTTTCTTTCCTTCAGTGTGCACTAGATAACAGTTGCCATGGTTACAGCTAAATTGCTGTATAAATTGCAGTATGCAGGTGGCTGGCGTAGGAGGTGTTGGCTGTTAGCTGGTGAATGATCTGTTCCACTACAGCAATGCCCAGGTACACAGCAGCAGCAGCACACAGGCCCGCTATTGTTTTAGATAGTTTGACTAAAGCCTAAATTGATTGAAAAAAATCAGACAGAGAAATAATACAAATGTTCTATGAGGAGGTATCCAAATGTATCTCACTGTCGATAGACAGGTGATGAGGAAAAAATGAGAGAAATGTGTGGGACAGAAAATATTTAAAGAGAGAGAAAGAAGATTGAATGACAATGAAAGAAAAAAGTTTAAATAGTCTGATAAAATATTTAATGTGGTGGAAGATGTAAAATGCAGACTAGAACAGTGGAGGGTGAGAGAGAGTGGGAGGGATGAAGAGTGAGACAAAGAAAACAAGAAACAGAGGACACATTTTTGTCATAACCAAGCACAGATTCAGTGACCTGGCCATCAAGGCCAACACAGGCAGGTTCTATGGTGATTACGAGACAGGAGACAGAGATGCATTTTCTCCTTAAATGTGGTAAATACTCCTAAACCAGGGAAAGCCTCTTCAGTAATATCACAGATTCCCAAAAAGGAATAACAGAAAAGTAATCAGTGTTGCTTGATGAGGGAGCAACATCCCTCCTAGCAGCCCAGTACCTGGCTGAATACCATAGCCTGAGGTAGGCACAATTGAGAATCTACATAGGATACTAATTCTCTTATCAATTTACATAAACTGATTAAAAATTAATGTTGTTGTGATTAATTATAATTATGTTGTGTATTTGAATTTATTGTGCCACAATTATTTGCACATTTAAGTCAAAGGACAGAGATGAGCAAAACAGTCAAGTACTCCACTATGAGTACTACAGTAACCCTTGTTGAGATATTTATTTTTTGCACACTTATTTTCTCTTTAGGCCCAGTCATTGTTGGTGGAAAAAATGGTGGAAATGGAATAGAGAGGTTTAGGGAAAGTGATGGAGAAAAGGGGGAGGAGAGAGAAAAGGAGGAGCAGTATTAGTTCCTGCTGATGAAATCTCCCCATCTACCACAGAAACAGCCTGACAGAGTCAAAGAGGAATGCAAAGGAAGAGAGGAGGGGGACATATGGTGGTTAATTTCTTCCTAGCACCCACTTAATTCACATCTGGTAAAGATCACAACACAGATATGGAAAAACAAAGGGTACTCTCTCAGAAAAATGACTGGTCCAGGCTGGTATGCACAAATGTAGTCCACAATTTGAGATTTTTGAGATTTTCCAAAACATTTTCTTATATTACACTCACAATAATACTATGAGGTAATGACGCCTTGTTGGGCACTGCATCACAATTTTTCCATTGGAAGGGCGCCGCAGCACGTTTTCTTGCACACTGGAGCACCGTAGAGGGCACTTTATCATCTACCATAGGGGCATCCAAGCGGGCACTTTTATTTCTAGAGAGTGCCGTTTTTTTCTAACATGGGAACCAGGGGGGCGATCACTTGACCATTACACCACCTGCTGGCCTCACATGACCTTGAGCACTACACCCGCTGCTGTCCAGCTGGTAAAGGTTTATAAGGTTTTCCACCCCTCACTTTTACCTTGTGAGTCCCGGCCATCTTGCGAAAAAAACTGAGCGTGCGTCCCAGTGGACTTCCAGTCTTCTCCTCCCATTCATCCACGTAGTCTCTCTGTTCCTCCAAACTGGGAGAGACAATTCTCCTTTGTTACTAACACTCATCAGAGTCACCGAGCACCAACTTTTGTGACTTTGCTTGAAACGTGTAGGCAACCACAATAATGATTTTTTCAGAAGAAAAATGCAGGATTCCAATACAGAGATAGGAATACAGTACTAGTCAAAAGTACACTTGTACAGAGTACACTTGCTCGGAACTAGGTTTTTTTTCATAGCTGACAATGTTGTATCAATTTCAATCAATTAATTTTTTAAAAGCGCTTTTCATAAGTTTTTGTAACTATTTGAAAATTCAGAAATGACAAATTTCTCCCTATGCTATCTATATTTATATAGGTAATAATGAAAACCTGGTTTCAAGCATGAATAGACTCACCTCAACATGGACCCTCCAGCCTGGCTGTAACGCAGTGTTTCTGGAACAATTACAACTTGTTTAATGCATTACATTTTCTGGATGACAACTAAATTTTTAGAAGAAAAAGTATAATTAGAACATTCAAATTATAATGCAAATTTACAGGCAACGTAATGGAACAAGTATATAGAAAAGTATATTAAGGTTCCATGATAGGCAGGGGTTTAGAACCCTGCTCGTTTTGTTTTTCATTTACTTTTTTAAATTAGCATCTGACTTCAAATCTTAACAGTAGCCTAAAATAATCCAAAACCTAATCCTGAGATAGAAGACTATCTAGTACACCATAAGTGGAATTGCCAGTTACCACCTAACGCCGCCATGGTCCATGAAAATGACAGCTCACCTTCACAGTGGGAGTGAGGCCGGGGGGTGGACCTAGGCCTCTGGGGTTCTGTCCTCAAAACACAGAGAGCAGGCGCAGAGGCACTGCACCCCTGCAACTGGCTGGACTGTTCCTGTGGCCAAACAGACACAGAAGCTTTCTTTCACACCAGATTTCTCTGTCACTTAACTTGCCTATCAGTTACATGAAAATCCACATATATACAGCTTTATATTAAGTGAAGCATTCATTCTTCAAAAACTGTAACATACTAGTTATTAGTCCAATATCTTAAACCACAACAATAATGATTTCCAAGTGAATAATGTAATGTAACATCTATAAGTGGCAACAGAGTAACAGCGTAACAAGCCCACCACTAGCAGGGAGAAGTTCTGTGTGTTAGAGGGCATGTCCTTCTCGCTGAGTGACAGCAGGGACCCCAGCTCTTTGCTGCAGCCGGCTATGGCAGCTCTGCGGGGGTCCTGCCCTCTCTGTACCATGAACAGCCCTTCAAGCAACCTTTCAACCTCCTCTTGGTCTAGACCCTCCAGACTTACGCTGAAAAACATAGGGAGAAAAAGATATATGCAATACATTGAGGTAACTGTGACAATTTTCAAAAAATAAAAAAATAAAATTACTACTGCACTCATGTTAAATAATAACCACTAATTCTAACTACCTCCCTTTTATCTTTAGTATTAATTTGGCAGGTGCTTTTATGAAAAGTAAAAAATAAGAAACTCAAAGGAAAATAGCTTCGGTGAATAATCCTATACTGTATAAACTATCCTGCATGGTATAGATTACAGTATAGCAATGTTTTCACTTTTGCGGCACCCACTCCCGGTAATTATTATTATCATCAATGTCACCCCAGCAAAAGTGTCATCACTGCGCATGTTGCTGAGGTTCTCGGTGTTGGCTACCGTGGCTCTGAGCGTGGGCCATGGTGGCCCCAGTGCCTGTCTCTGTGAGGGCAACTGTGGCTCTCAGTGCTGGCTACTGTGGCTCTCAATGATAGCTACGATAGCTCTGGGTCTCACTGCTGGCTACGGTGGCTCTCAGTGTGGACTACAGCAGCTTTCAGTGTGGGCTACGATGGTTCTGGGTCTCAGTGCTGGCTACGGCGGCTCTCAGTGTTGGCTTCTGTGGCTCTTAGCATGGGCTACAGCAGCTCTCAGTGTGGGCTACGATGGTTCTGGGTCTCAGTGTTGGCTACGGCGGCTCTCAGTGTTGGCTTTTGTGGCTCTCAGCATGGGCTACAGCAGCTCTCAGTTTTGGCTATGGCGGCTCTCAGCATGGGCTACAGCAGCTCTCAGTGTGGGCTACGATGGTTCTGGGTCTCAGTGTTGGCTATGGCAGCTCTCAGTGTTGGCTTCTTTGGCTCTCATTGTGGGCTACGGTGGCTTGGGGCATACTGTGGGCTACAGTGGCAGTGTTGGCTCAGTAAAAGCAATAAAAACTTTAAAGTTCTAAATCTATCCTGGGGGTAAAAAGTCTCTGCTAAGTACTCTGACACCAACGGTTTTGAATATGAATACAAGCCTATTATGATAAGTGAAAGAAAACTGTGAAAACATTTAATTGTAAACATGTAACTGACCTTTCCAACTACATTACAGTACATCCATAACTCTATGACTCTGGCAGGCTGTGTTGAAGTAGTGAATGAGAGTGATTTCAACTTTGACCCTCAGATCATAAGCCAGTGAGATACAGTGAGAAATGTGTCAACAAAGGAGTGTCGCACAAGTCAATAAGGAGCATGTCAGAACAAGGAAGGACATGAATCAGAGATCTGCAAAGTTACAGAAACAATTACAACCTGCTATCAAGTAAAGATAAGAACTCAACAAGGCAGGTGAGGAGAAATGTGGACTTGAATTTGTATAACCAACCCAATTTATTCCCCCTGACCTCTGGATCAAACTTGGAACTAATCGTACTCTTGTCTTTGACTCCAAGGAGTGACGTCACTGTTCATAACAAGCTTGTTCACAACGAGCCCTGCTACATTCTATACACTATACACAACATTACAATAATGAGTCAGTCAGTAAGTGAGCAAAGTGTACCCCATACCTGCGGTGCTCATACTGCGGACTGCCCTGCACAACTGCCCCAGGTTCCCAGCTGTGTCTCCGCCAGGGGTCCAATTGCGCCATGTGGCGTGTAATCTGGGTGCGCAGGGTCACCTCCACCTCCACAGGAAAGGAAGGGCAGGTGGAACTGGGAGCCTGAGCTGGGCAGGGGACAGTGTGGCTCGTGGGAATAGGAGAAGCCGAGGAGGGAGGCGTGGCTGTCATCTGGACAACAACAGAAGCGTGTGAGAGTGAAATAGAAGTCTGGGACAGATGCTTGAGAACATAGCACATGTTTCAGTAGATTCACATGGAAAGAAGGAGAAACCTACATATCTGGAAACAGGAGCGGACTGGCAAAAAAAAGCAGCCCGGGAATTTGCTGTCAAGAGGTCCGAATTTCATACACCAAATTCAAACTGACACGTAACTCGATCAAGGAATCATTAATTAAAGAATAAATTAATGATGGCAACTGCTACCTGCTATTACGGATTCCACCAGCCGTGTCGCTGCAGCTAAGATGACCTATTGAATATCTGTATATAGGCTATATAATAATAAATTGGGAAAAAAAGACCGGCCCTCACAAGACTGGCCCACCGGGAAAATTCCCGAACTTCCGAATGGCCAGTCTGGTCTGGTAAACACACTTTTACATGATACTGGGTAATCAATAAGTATCGAGAGTTTTTCTTAGGGCCCATTATCAAAGACTGGGGGTAATACGCCTTCTAGAGGTCTAAGGCTACCAGCATCATTTCACACAGCTTCCATAAAAAAACTGATGCCATAAAAGTTATTTCAGTAAGCAGAAAAATATTCACCATGAAACTAGTATAACGGCAGTAGTGAGAAACCTAGTTTACCCAGATCATAGTGAGAAATTCTGGCATATTCAAAAACAAATTAATATGAAAGTTAAATGAATAAATACTATAGCCCATGATATGCTAATTCATGGGACAATAGTATTAACTCAGGACACATTGCCTTACATTACTATCTGGACTGACCTCTATATCAAAGCTACTGCTACTATGTTTATAAACAGTACTGCTGGACGTTTTTACTAGACAATTATTGCATATCCACACAGGATAGTACTTTCACTCTACATCCAAAATTCTGTGTTTCAGACATCAAATGGAAAAGAATACATAGCGGCAGAATGCCACTTCATTAAAGTAAATTACTGTTTTTCTATTGTAAATCTAAAAGGCTCATTTAAAAAAATAATAATAATTTGTGTGTGTGTGTATGCATGTCCACTTTGGTGAGTACACATGCAGGCGTGTCTCTGCACCCTGAAGGTCAACAACTCTGAGATAAGACATGGAGCCCTTCCAACCTAGAACAGCGGCACACCCAATTACACAGCCTCTTGGCTGAATACAGGAAGGAAAACAAATAATTATTTTTGTGCATTTCTCCAGCCTGTTTTTTTTTTCTTTTTTGCTAATTTCCCTTCCTGCTTATCACATTTTTCTCCCTTTCTTCTCTTCACTTGTTACTGACCACACTTCATTCCTTCTCAGCAATTCCACTGACGCTTATCCCATGACACTCGTCTCCCACTGATACTCGTCCCCCCTGACATTCACCTCCTTACTTTCACCCTCTTATGCTCATTTTCTCTGTTAGTCTTCCCTGACTCATCTCCCTGAAGTTTGTCCCCCAACACTCTTCCCCTGACGCTCATCCTGCCTGATACTCATCATTCGCTTGACGCATGTTATCCCTAATGCTTGTCTTTCTTGATGCTCTTCCCTCTGACACTCTTTCCCATTCCCCGTTTGTCATCCCTCCTGACACTCGTCGTCCCCCTGATGCTCGTCCTCCCTGTGACACCTGATGCTTGTTACCCCTGACACTTGTTCTTCTGACCTTTTTCATGCTCTCTCCTCCCATAAAGTTATAATTGTCCCCCGGTTCATGATCAGCCCTACAGAGCAAACATGGCAAACAATTGGCTGCAGAAGCTTTAAGGCTGAGTGAGGGACCTGCAGTGCAAGTTGGAAATAGTGCATCTGTGAGTAGGTTCGTCTGTTTAGACGGCCATTCTCACTTGGCTGCAGTTCAGACGTCTGTTAACAACTCCTGCTAGTGACATCAGACTTGAGATAGGAGTTGTACAAATCCAGGCTGTGCTGATCACCTCTAACTTTGAATCAGATAGCTGAGTCAGGATGCTATAATCACCCGTAGTAATCTGTAAGGCTGCAGGTATCTCTCCAAAACTGTTTAACTGAATCAGTCCTTAATCCTTAACTGGCAGAGTTACAGAGGTTAAAGTACACGGTTCACTGAATAAAAAGATAATGTGTGAATATCTGTATGTTTGTAGGTAAAAATTTAGACCAAAAGGAAATAAATGTGGTTAAATGAAAATAGATAGAGGGAGGCCTACATTTCATCTTGTTTCTGTCCCTCCTTTCTTGGGTTTATCAAACTATCATTGCAAACCCTCTTTATCTACAATACATCTCCATCCCCCACCTCTATTCACCTAGTGAACATACCATCCCCCTCTCTTTTGTCATCCTCCCTTCCTTTTATTATGCAGTTCTAAGTGGGGAACAGTTTTAGTGTAAAGTCAACAGCAGTATTGGCATAGGAGCAGTTTGGGGACTGTGCTACAGTTAAAGGAGCAATTTCATTGCAAAGGCATTAAAAATAAAATTTCCTGCCACACATTTTCATTGCTGACTCTGTTATAGACCCAGAATCAAGCAGGGTGTTTCATACCAACACCGGCTCTTTCTCTTTTCTCTTTCTCTGTCTCTATTTCACTACACAACATGCATGGTACATTAGTTTTTCATGCAATTGAATTAAAAACATAATTAAATGGTGCAACAGATAGACCTACATGACCCAGAATTTCTCTTTATCTATAGTTTTTTTTATTATTCTTTAAACTTCTCCCTGGTCCCACTCAAAGACATAACATTTAGAATGCACCATAAGTGTAACATCTCCCAGTTAGCAGAGGAGAGGGTATTTTCTATACCTCTGTACCTCCAATGAACAGCTGTCTGTCTGAATGGCTCATGCTTGTCATTCAAGTTTCTTTTCTTTTAACTGGGTTTTCAGCAGACATACACTGTTCATAGATGGCAATGGACTTAATTTGTTTTGTTTTTCACAATCTAATTAGATTTAATCATAATAACCTTCTTCAGTATAATAAAACACAGGTGGATGTGATCTCACAACCTCTGTTCACACACGTGCGCGCACGCACGCACGCACGCACGCACGCACGCACGCACACACACACACACACACACACACACACACACACACACA
>JAOVYW010040974.1:45408-61150 GCA_025775045.1 Hiodon tergisus | reverse complement strand
GCTCTTATTTAACACACTACAGGGCACACAGCCCATACAGGAGGTTCAGCGCTCTTATTTAACACACTACAGGCCGCGCAGCCCATACAGGAGGTTCAGCGCTCTTATTTAACACACTGACTTGTGGAGAGGGACATTCCTGCTAGCCAGTGTCTGTACAGCCGACCGAGCCGACTTAAACCCACCCTAACTCTGGTGGTCCTCAGCTTGTGGATTCCCAACCACTGTCAGCGTTGACGTGTTTCAGATTCTAACCCATGAACCTGATTCAAAAGTGGTATTGGACCTTGTGATATGTCCTAACATACTGAATTATCAGTATTCGTGAGTGTTCGAAAACAGTCACGGTTTCAAAACCAAAACGGCCGTACACAAAAGTCTTCATTCGAAACCCATTGCCCTGTCTGTCTCGGGCCGCCTGACAGCCGCGTGAAGAAGGAAGAATTGCGGAGACGTTCGACTCCTCGGGAAGCCCGTGTTCGCAACCTCTCGCCACTAAACGCGCGACGCGTGGAATATGTCTCTCTGTCACACAAGCGGCAGCACGGCTGGGCCTGGACAAAGGCACGGGAATAAAGGTTCAGTCACGTCATCCAGCTAAATGCTCACGGTGCGCGGCCGGCAGCTGAGACTAGCGCTGTGTGAGCCGTCTGAGTCTAAGCCGAATGAAAACAAAATCGGTCGTGGCTCTACAGTGATGCTGCTGGCAGAAGCCAGTTAGAGGTGTCAACCAGGACAGCGGGCCCCAGAAAGATGTCAGTCAACTGGCTTCCGTATTTTCAGCTGCGATGGTGGAAGCTTCTGTCATTGGCTGCAGCATTGGACACAAATGATGGCTTTTTGTATGACTGCGTTTGTCTGCTCTATTTTCTTTTGTCAAATAACTCGTTTGTGATATATGTTGCGGTACGAAAAGCACTTTAGCACTTTAGCACAATGTTACATGTTATTGCTGCAATATAAACTGTTGGGAAAGCAACCTTAATGTATCGCCTTATGGATTTTATGAAAGCACAGTTATAGGGTGATTATTTGCAATCTGTCAATTGGCAGAGGATCAATTGCGCGGGTGAGGATGAACAGAGTTTCTATGTAATTTACTCCAAAATTCCTTCTGATCAACCCCTTGTTCATGTTTCCTGGACGTGGAAGGTAGTCGCGTTCTTGTGGAGAACAGCTCTGACTGAGATCATTAATGCCATGTGAAGGATGAGGTCATTAGTCCACGAGGTCCATCATGGTAGTAGATCCTTTATATTTACTTCCTGTCTTGAGAAGAACACGGGGAAAATCTACTTAGGCAACTTGGGAATTAATATACAGGTGAAATACAAGCACAATTAGGCTTTGATATGTCCTAATAACTTAAACATGCTGCACTGATTGCCTTCATTGCTTTCATTATTATTTGTACTAAAATACAATGACACAAATCGTTGCTGCAAATTTGTATTACATATTCAGCCCTTTCTGCCTCATAGAAAATGTTTATTTTTACCTTTTATTTAATTCAGAGTAAACTACTGATTTTCGGAAGGAAATGTTTTTTTACGAGAAAGTCAAAAGCAAATGGCCAAAATGGGTAGTTTTTGGAATCTAACTAATGTAAAACTTGTTTGTTACGATGTTTTTATGAACAGAATGACTTGCAAAAAGTGCGTTTATGTTTTGTCTGATTAACAAAACCCCAACAAGACACTGTAACGGAACGTTTGTCACATTGCAGGGCCTTGACAATACCAGGAGTACTTAAAAAAGAAAACGCAGTTTTTAAAAACAAAATCCGGCAATAGTATATTAGGGCATATATTATATATGTTTTGTCAGAGTCAGGTTCTCCTACAATAATCCTCCAAATATCAAAACAAGTTACTCCACATCTTCACAAAAATGACAGAAGTGCATCTACACTCTTCTATTACTAGTCACCACTGAGCCATATTTTTCAGGCCTGCACAAGATGTTCAGTGCCAATTGGAGGAACACATCCTCCTTGAAGGCACTGCTAACACACAGGTGCGCCTGAAGAGAAGCCCTGCGCCCCAGCCCAGGGGCATGCTCTGCCAGTCCTGCACTGTCACTGTGCTTTCCTGGCCACAATCGGAAAATGTCCGGAATCGGAGCTTGATTTGATCCTGCCAAACCAGTGCTGTCCCAAAATATAGTTAAGATGCTGGCATGAATTATATTTTCTAAATAATCTGAGAAGAAGGGAGAAGATGATGAGTGGACCAGAGACCCTCATCAGTCCTAATCACGAAAAATCAAACCTTTAAGCAGCTTTCCCAAAGGACCTGTGTTTTTGTGCCCTTTGTTGTAGATGCACCTCAGAGTGGGTCCTCATCCAGATCAATGAAGTTGTATTTTACCTGTCACCAGTGTAAACATGTTGCTCTGAAAGTCGATCTCTCGTTGCTGCGAGAGCTGTGTGTTTGTGCTACTCTTCAGCTGTGCCATTTGCCCTTCCTGTGACCTGTTCTCTGTGTGTTTTGGCGGCCGTTAGAAGACTGCTGTTTAGAAGCTGTTCTCTACAAATAAACCAGTAATGAAAGCAGCATTGGGACTGAACCCTACTCTCTGGATTAGAGTAGAGGGCAGCCAAGAGAAGGACTGGGTACCACAATGCTCTCTGTACAGTTTGGTTGGATGGGTCAGGGGGGTCGTTGGAGAAAAAAGCTCTCCTTTCTCATAGAGAACTCTTTTTGAATGGACGTTTAGTTCTTGCGGGCCTTTCTTTTTCAATAATAGACTCCGGTTCCTGCCCTGCTGTTGGCCAATTGGAGCTGTGCCCGGCAGCCCTCCACTCACCTTGACTTAATTTTCTAAAAAGCTCAAGGAGGCACGCACACTAAGGGCAGGGGCTGGCTAGGGTTCAAGCCGCGTCTTGTCTTACCATTGTACTGCTCCTCTTCCTTTCACTTGCCGAGTTACAATTACTCTTCTGTGTCTGGTGGTGCTTTCTGGAGCTGGGGCTAAGTAGAGCAGTTTTTCTGTGGCATGTAAAGAGGGGTTGTCAGGCAAGCGCCACGCTGGGCACCAGACGGAGAGAGCGGCCGCTGTTTGCCTCTCCTCCTCACGGAGGAACTGGTCGGGGGGCCGTCTGAGAGAGAAAGGAGTCTTAGATGAGATGCTGTGCCTTTCTGCTTAAACATGCTTCTTCCCGACCCAACGCTTTCTGTTGGACTTTCAAAGCGTAGCACTTTAGCTGTCAGGCTATCAGTCGTGCTGGCATCGCCCATGTGTATCAAGTCAGGCCAACCATGACCCTCCTTGACAGAATTGTGGAAAGCTTTCCTGCGTTGTTGTCAAACGGGGAGAAAAAAAACTGTACCTGAGAGAAGTAGCGTGAGGGTCATAACCTGACAACCTAAAAGTACCCACAGCTCCTCAGGAGAAAAAAAAGCTTAGAAGTTGTAAGGTAGGGATGTTTGGTTCCAACTTTTTGGCAATGACAGCAGTTTGATTACCATTCAGCAGGAGGGACTCTTGCACTTTTTGACTTTCAAGGGCAGAGCAGAGAGAAATATCATTTTTTTAATGAAGAATATCTTTTAAACAGGTATTCAAAATAAACAAAGTCCTAATGAATAATTCAAAGAAGGCAAAGCTGCCCTTTTCTTCACTTGTTAGATTGCCATAAAAAAAAAATACACTCAAACATAAATAATTCAGTTTCAAGACATGTTTAACAATCTTCTCATTGAATATTGAGTCTCCCTAGGGCATGTTTATTGTTGAAAGCACTTTTTTGAGAAAAGGGAGATTAACTGTGACAAACTCATGAAGAAATGTTGATTGATGTCATCTTTTAGCATGTTTAAACCTCAAGACTGTGTTTTATTGAGATTGCCCCAACTGTGTGTTTACAGAGGCTAGTTAAAACGGCAATGAAAAGTATAAAAATATAAGGCTATAATAAATATATAATCTTTGAGCAGGGGCAAAAGCCTACTGGCAATGTAACTTGGTTAATGGCGTTCACCATGACATTCTGCGGAATGATTTCAGACCAACCCCCTGCGTCCAATAACCAATAATGTTCATGCTTGCAGCAGGCAGAGTTTTGATGTCGCGAAAGCTAGAGGTTTGGATTTTCGTGTTGTCAGTGGCAGCGCTGGAAGTGTTCCTGTGATTTCCTCGGATGTCTTTAAAATGCCTTTGCGGTTGGTGCCTGGCGTCTTGTTCCAGCGAGCAGGTCGGCTGCCTCTGCCTTGCACCTACGCCTGTCTCCGCGTGAGAGGCGCCAGCCACCGGGGTGCTGGGACTATCAATCTTCCTCTCTGACCCTGGAGCTCGCGGATCTGTCTAGATGACAGCTCAGTGTCTGGAAATGTCATGCTCAGAATTGTAGTCACATCTGCAGGCCGGTGCACGGTAACAGCATTTTTTTGTTGCCTGAATGCCTAAAAAAGAAGCAAGCGCAGTATTAGTTAATTAAGATAATGAGACTGCTGATGGCCACCCAGGAAATCCGGTTGCGCACTATAGGATTACCAGATTGTGTGAGGGCTGCTTCCTTCTCCCTTCACAAAGCTCCTGCCAAATATGCTAATTGCTTGCGTACTTGATGGCATTAGTGATTTGACTGTGATTTAGCCAAAGGAAGAGATGACATTGTTCACTTGCTTGAAAAGGGCATGCTTTATATGTTTGTTTAATTAGGATTCCATAGAAGTCCTTTAGTAATTATTAACACACACCCCCACGCGCACACACACACACAAATATATATATATATATATATGTGTGTATGTATACATGTAATATTGTTCTCCAAGGTTGAAAATAGGTTATTGTGTTTAGGCCATGGCAGCTTGTCTGAAACACAATATGACCTAGTTGGTCACCATGCTCAAAGACAATGGCTGTCTGCACTTTACTTCTTAGTTGGCCAATTTACAACGTTCTCAGTTTTACCTCGATATACCAGTGTGTTGTGTTAATGGGAAGGTTTTTATCTGTATCAGGAGGAGTAGCCTGGGTGTCCTGGGTGACCATAAGTCAAATGAGGCGTTTTAAATGGGCCAGTTAAAGTTATCTGAGAGAGTTGGCTTTGGAAGCTAGCATACCAGAGAACTGCAATAATGACATTAAATGGCCCATTTGGTGACTTATACAAGTTGTTGGAAGATACAGTGGGAAACGCCCCTGTCCTGCTTAGAGATGTTGTCGTCGCCGATATTGCTATGGTGAGAAAGAGGCTGGAAAAATACAGATTTTACAGATAAAATAACTGAGAATTAAACATTAAACATACATTTAAAAAGCTAAAGAAATCACGAAAGAACCAGAAGGTCAAGGCAATGGCCCTAGTTGCACGTTTGAGTCCCAGGAGCAGCCCTGCTTCTGTACAACTGAAAAAAAGTTGAAATGCCCAGTTTGCTTCAGTAAATATCATGCTGTATAAACGGAAGATTGCCCTGAATAACGACATATGACGAGAAAAGAATCTCGCAAACCAAATGCATTAACAAGGCCCAATACAGAGTCCAGACACATGTCAGCTCCACATAGTGTAGGGCCTTGTGCCTTGATGTTGTAATCGCTCAGGTAAATCAGGCTTCTGGCACTTTTGGGAATGGTTTCCAGTGAGCGTTTTCCATTTCCTCCATGCCTTCCCCTCATTCTCCTGCTCAAGGTTCAGACAGCTATAGTCTCATATATTTCATCACCAAAGTTAACTCCAGTCCCGACGGCTCATAAATGAGCATTTATTTTCATGAACTAGAGGTTCTAGTCCAACGAAACGAAACAGAACAATGGAAATCCCTCTGAGATTTTAGCGTGGTGAGTCACTGGGTCGTGTAGTGAGGAAGAGTCTCACGTCTCACGTTCGTAGCTGTGAAGAAGAGCATGGACGCTATTATAACGCCGAAGAAGGCAAAAGGTTTCCGTACTTCCGTGACCCAGAATGGTTGCGAGTGAACACACATTACTCACCGTCACCTGTCCGCGCTGCTGATCGGTGCGTCCCTCTGCTGATATCGAAGCCTGTTGTTCCTGGAAGAGCGCAAACAGGAGAGCCAATTTTAGATGTTAATTCTGCCTTCGCCCACTGTCTGCTGAATGCCAGCCCTTATGATGAGATCTGAAACGACGCTTGACCTTTGTGGCAGCGCTTGTAGTCTTCACTGGTGAGCAGGGGAAGAGGTCGAGAGCCTTCAACTCTCACCTTTGCCACCGGCTCGGCCCCCAGTTTCCTTTCTCTTAACGGTCTTTGCCGCTGGGGTGAAAGGATGCGCTTTAATTTGACACGCATGGGTGCTTCCCCCGGTTGTGCAGATGGAAAGCAAGTTCCTTTAATCCTCTCATCTCATTCTCCACCGTTTCCCACGTTTTAGCTCGCTCTGAAAACTTTCAGTCTCTGGACCTCCCTGCAGTGGGCCTGCCTCTTTCAGGCACTTCTCACCTGTCCTCTGGCTGGTCGACGCTGTCAGCTCTCATTCCGTTTAACAAGCACGCCGCAAGTGCACTGAATGCTCTTTTGTGTGATCAGCACTCTGTCTGCTCGCCCTCTGGAGTGGGAGAGTGAAAAATCACGACTTGCAGATTTCAGATGAGAGTGGATAGAATCTTCCTCTCTTTCACCCCACACATGAGCTGTGTGTGTGTTGTGCGGGCCGTAAATGATTCAACATTAATTAGTAGTTTATGGGCTGTTTAAATGAAAACACATGCTGTGGTGAAGGCAGGTTCTCGTTGGCCTTCCGATTGGGTAAAGGTGTTCGCCTGAGCTTCGTCGGAGCCCTATTAGCTGGAGTTTACCGGTCTGAATCCAGCTCATGCAATTGGCCAGCTTTAACCGGGAGGGCACAGCGACGACACGCATCTGTAAGCGCGCCGTCTGGGCTGTGGTGAGTGGGAACGCGGGCATCCACAGACAGACAGTGCTTTTGTTAGGGATTTGCCTCTCCTCTTATCTGTGCTGAACCTCTCCTGCAGGCTGTGTAGCCTGTAGTGTAAAATAGAGAAGGCAATTGCACGTATTCATATATTGTAAATAAAATTTTCATGATTTAATATTTCACGAACTATAACAATACTTGAGAAATAAGAACTGCCAGTAATGGTGTTTGACACAAGATCATTTTGAGACCAGTCAACAATTTTATGAAAATTTTGATCAGTGTTTTTACTGATTTTTACACCTTTAGAAAAAAAAGGAATATATCGTAAATAATTTTAAAATTAATTCATTTACCCCTTTGATGTTATTATTTGAAATGGATGCTTATATTGTATTGAGAGTTTAGATTTTAACTTAAAAATAGCATAAAAGACATTCATTAGGATGTTTTTGGCATAGTTTTTCCAAAAGTGATTTCAAAATGTAGTTTATTTTTGCGCTACTGTTTTTGAAACCACTTTTGCCTTTCAATAAGCATTCATCTATGGGCTTTGTCTGAGTAATAAACCTTTTTGATTTTGAAAAAAATTAATAATGGGGTACATAGAGAAAATGTTCTCATTTTCTCCTTAATTACTCCTGCACCAGCACAAGGGTTATAGAGACTGTTGTGCAGGATTGTATGAGAAATGTAAATTTGACGCGTCCATTAAATATTGTGGAATGTTTCCTTCTGTTATGTTTGTGAGGTTCTCTCGTCTATTGTGAAGTATTGCAGAAGCTTGAGAGTATATTGTAATCGTACTGTTTGCTGGGCTGCTTAATACAAACAGATTTCTGTTTTTTTATACAGGAACCAAAATGAACAGAGATTGTAATTCTCTTGTAATTGTAACGCTCTTTCGTTTTATAGATTTGGAAACCGTTGTCATGTCTTTAAGTGGGCAAGTTGCAATACCAACGAAAGCAGATGCAGCTACCCCACGCCTTCGGTTTTAAAACGACCACACATTAATGAATCAAAAGAGGACAGGCTGGCGTCCTCATTGCGTGTACTGTGCACACATGTCATCCTATTGCCTCTTTCATTCCAGCATCCAGAGGAGTGTGTTTTCACTCTGAAGACAGCTGCGTCTTGAGTGCGCAGCCATTAATCCGCCCATTCATTATATTTACTGCTATAGCAAGGCTTCTGTCCCAGTATGTTTTTGTGATCATGTGAAAAAGAGATGCATTTGCATAAATTTGAATTCATTTTCTGCCAACTGGTAAATAAAGAGCGCTCAGCAAGACTGATTAGGTGTTTGCTCTTCTGCGTAGCCTCTTGCATTCTCTGAAGAACAAAAAAATTCAAGAGAAGCCGTTCAGTTCGAATGTGTTACCTATAAAGAACGGCCTCATTTTGACACAAACGTGCTCGTTGGTCCAGATATCTGCCACTGTCTTAATACGCGTGTAAGTGCTGTACCACTTATTCACCTATCAAAGAATTATTGTTGGCATGTTTGATGTATATCATTGCACCTTCTCAATGAAACTGGAACAAATAATTTTAATTTTTAGTTTTGCCATTAACATGTAACATATCAAATAAATTGCGTAATATTTTGAATGTTCTCTGTATCCAAAGTGTAAAATTCTGAACCGCATAAACTGCACAAATGTCTTGATGAAAACTGTTCAGTTAAATTAGTCAAAAAACCATGCGAGTTCCGTATAAGCCTTATCTAACACCTGGATTATCTCAAACTAGGCTTTATTTCTATACTGAACCTGGAGATTCGGACCACTCCATTTGAGCGTCTAAAGAGGATTTTCAGGAGGAGTTAAAAAATTTTTCTTGGCATCTTGCTGTTTGCCTATATTTAACCCCCCGAAATGCGAAATCTTCTTTTAGGCTCTAAAATGGCGAAAATAATTAGTTGCGTTCAAACTTTCATGTTGTGTACAGCGATGGGCTGAAAACAATAAAAAAAATAAAAAGGAAGGACGGTGTCCAAATAGTCCCTCAATGCAGGAGTAAGGGTAACGTGGACCGGCAGTTTCGGAGGACTCCAAAACACAGCCCTTCCCACGTGCGTGCAGGGAGTCCTGTGTATTAATGTGTGTTGATGTTCTGAAAGGCTTGGTTGGGAGTAAAACCCAGAGGGAATGAATGTGCCATCTGTCGCCTTCCTTTATCATATTATATATTCAAGTCAGTTTGAATTGGATTTGAGGCCAGTTTACAGTATGTGGTTGTTGGCCTAGCAATGTTTCTGCTTGGCCGTGCAAACCCTAGGCACGTGGAAGAGTGCATGCGGCGGTGCATGGTGTCTGCATGACGTTGTTGCAACATCTGTAGTCTTTCCCGATGCATGGGATGGCCTTGCGTGTAACCCTCTCCTGACGGCAAGTGGGGTATATAGAATTGAGCTGAGGATGTGATTGGTAAATGCACATACCTGAGACAAATTTTGTGACGCTGGCCCTAGTTTGACCTTTGACCTTACTTTTAATATCCAGTATCATTTTTATTTATTTGTGATTTCAGTTTGAGCAGCAGGTGAAGCTTTAACTAAAAATTCCAGTCTTCAGTTCCAGGGGCATTTAGTAGCAATGTCTTTCATGAAGGTTTGTATTAAACCTTGTTACAGACACAGCAACATTGGTAGGCTAATCTATTTGATTCCCTGATTATGTGAAATGTAGGCGGTTAGCTACCAAGAGGTGTTCCTCAAGGCTATTCTGCACACGTAACAGTTCTGTTGCTAACCTAATGTATTTGGAACATGGAATCATCTGTTTATCGACGTGCCACCTGTCATTTTAAACTCTGCAGGATACACTTCTGTTATAGGAGATGTTATAGGAGAGCCATGTCTCCCCCGACAGCACTCCCAGGTGCCTGGGAAGCCCTGCCGATTCTCATCCACCCTCGTCTGGGTGATTCTTTGGCACTGGACTCTCCTGGTCACAATTGGCTAATTACATTATTTGCTTTTGAGAAATCCAGACCATGGGGCTCTGTCTTCGCTCTGTTGAGCCCCTTTTTCCGACTTAGCCACTTGGGATGCCCTTAAACAAATATGAAATCATCAACATACTCGGTTATGTTTATTTCTTGTCCCACCTCTACTTTTTTCATTATAAAAATTATGAGAGCTGTCCTTCACCACAGATTTCGGATTAATCCCATTAACAAAGAGGTTGTTACGCTTCTCAAAAAGGGGTGTGGGTGGGGATGGGGTAGAGCTATGCAAAAGCTTTCTGTTGATATTGGGGACATCTGTTGCACGGCACTAATTAACCGAATTGTCATTTGAGTGACAAAAATTTTGTCTGCAAATTATGTTCACGGTGCTCATTCAACAATGGTTAATACACTGGGTGTGAAATATGAACAAGATTAGTCATCTTGGAGTCACACTTCACAGTAGACGCCACCGTGTGGCTGTGGGTGGATTGGCAGCTGGACTTAGATGCCGGATCTCCCTTTGAAAACATTCAGAGAGTCACTGGGATTTAATTGTCTTGAATACATTTATTGATGGAGCCCTGGCAGCAGCCTCAATGAAAGTATTGATGGGCGAGAGGAAACGTGCGAAACGGTGAGCACTTAAGAAGTGGAAGAAATGAATCCTTTCATGTGTCCGTTTAGCGACTAAGCTTGGCCCGTTGTCAAATGTCCCACCTCCCAAATTATTGAAAGGAAATGACTGAAGCTCGGTTGATTCCCACCTCCCTGAGGATTTAGTCTGGATAGGCATGGCGCTGTGGAGCAACCCCGAGCAGAAGCCTCTTAACTTGGCTGGCAAAGGAGCTGGTGTGACCGTAAACATGTCAATTGGCTCAGGGCTGACTGCCTTTGCAAAGATGCTGGCTTAACACACAGGTGCTGTGGGGGTGTAACTGTCTGAATTGTGTGGGTATGTGTACGTGTATAAATCAGTGTGCTTGTGTCTGTTTGTGTGCATTTATAAGGAAGGGGGTGATCTGTTATAGGAGTCAGGATTGAAACCTGCTCTGACTTTGGCAATAGGAAACAGTTTTTTCGGTTTGTAAGATGTTGCTGAAATGTGCAGGGTGGGATGATTGCAGACTAACTGTTTAACGTGTGAGTTGGTGGGCTTCACAAATCTACTGTGCCCACTAGGATTAACACACTGCTTTTCCCTGGAGTCTGTATTGGAACCATCTCGGGACTCTGTTGGAGTCACATGTTAGGGGAGAAGCTCCAATTTTCTTTTCTTTCTTCCTGCATCTCTTCCTTATTTCTGTTGGCATGCTCCACAGCTGAGGAAGGATTTGTGCAGTTTGCTGGGTGGAAGGAGTGAATCACGAAGTGGGGACAGGGGAAGAATTACTCTCTGTGTCTGATTATTGGGGATTTGTTCAAAGAAAGTTAATTAGATTCCCATTCCTTTTAGTCTCTGTCGATCTCTGCTTATCAGCGGTTCATGAAGTGGAAGAAATAACAGCGCTGGTTGTATTAAAATGAACATAATAATCTCGGTCTCATGGGAATTCAGATTAGATAAATCACATTTGTGGTTTGGGATTTGGGATGAAATAAAAATCTGTAATTCATTTTCCAGCCTGGAAGGAATTGCATTGTAATTTGTGTGTCCTCCTCAACAAGTGGCAGTCATTTGTTTGCTGACCACCAGTGCCTTTACTTAAGTTTAATTTTGATATTCTGTTGCCAATGAACACCCGTTTCTAAACCGCGAGTCACTGCTGGAAGGTGGTGTGGTGGTTTCTCCCGGCCACATGGTGTGAGTTCCACAGTTCATGAGCACCAAAGTATTCTTGGGGGAGAAAATAAGCTGCTAATAAACCAAGCGGGTTGTAAAATATAGCTAAAATAGCCTTCCCACTCAATAATTGTAAGTCTCCAGAGGGAGTCAACAGCATTTAGGTGGTATTTGACCTTGTCTATGTTGGACTGGCCTTGCCTGCAGTCACAGGCTGCTTCCCATTTATGACTTGACAGACCGTGAGTCACTGGACACTCGTTGGCAGGAGTTCTGCCCTTTCGCTGCAAACTCGCTCTAAGCCTTCTATTCTGTTATCTTGTAAACACTTCACAAATAGGCTGCTGGTCACATTCCAGGCTATACGCTTATAAACTGGAAGAAGGGACCTTACTCTCTGTGTGAAGAGGAGCACACTCTAACCTCTTTGCACTTAGTTATATTTTTTCGTAGTCAAGAGTTTAGCTGTGTGGTACTGCCCCCCCCCCCCCCAACCAAACAAAGGACAGCCCTGTCAAAGGCGTTTGCTCTTCCGCCCTAATGCAATAAGACTCATCACACAAAGTTCTTATGTTTCAGTGGCAGTTTCATTTCCTTGGGCCTTAAGCATCATTATCCTTAGTGAAGCTGTGAAATGTCAGGATTAGCTCGTATTCTGACACTTCCCACATACTGTTTGTATTAAAGACGGGATTGCTGCCTGAAACGGCCCTTTCACATTGATATATGTTAGCGTCTATTACACTATTGCGCCATTAAGTAAATTAGGTCTTCGGAAACATTGGGCATTCTCCGGTCTTGATGGACCCAAATAAAATGTTGTTGGAATGGGTAGCTTTTTAAAAACTATTGTCTTTTACCAGGCAAAAGGAAAAACAGTTGCTCAATGAATCAGACAATAATTCCTATCTATGTGAGTTCATGTCCTCCCTGTTTTCTTGAACCACTGAGAAGAAACTATCAGTTGGGTATGCAAATAAAAACACTGCCATTTCATATTTAGCCTATTGCGTGTGCTGGTTTTTTTAATACAACGAATTACATCCTGTGCACATTTCTTCTCCTTTGCTTTTACTGATTTTTACTAACTTCCTCTAGAACACAGCGGCAGGGCCCTGCCATGGATTTAGATTCCTAACCACTACTCTAAAATCACAGTGACCATAAAATTGGCTGCCAATCCAGTGCTGTGTGTGCACCAGTCACATTCGCACTTCCATGCTTTTTAAAGGGAAAGTGGATGTTATTTCTTCCTGCCTTCTGGTGACTTTGTTAGGAGAGAGTTGTGTTTTCATATGCCTGACCAGAAATTGACAAGGACAGCCTCTTCTATTCTAGGACCTACCTACGGTGCTTATCATTAGAAATTCTGCGTTCTCTTTACTTTGAACAGCTTGATAGCCAGCCTGTTTGTATGATGCCTTACTCAGAAAGCTATTTAAGGCTCCTAAAAAAAACAAAAACCCAAAACTAAATAGTAAGAAACCTGGTGATTTCAGTGTACAAGAATAAAACTAAATGCAGACTTTTCATATTTACAAATCACTAGGAATGCCTGCCCTTTCCCTTTTAGGGTTCTTTGGATTAGTTTCACCCAAATATGGTTTTGTTTAAGGAAGAGTTCTCTGTCGTGCCAGTCTGATGTTGGCTGAGGGGCTGTGTGCCCACATGCTGCTTGTCACAGAGCCAGACTGATAGAATCCATAAAATATTATCTTGTCAGCTTACCTGTCACGACTGCAAAGGGCTCTTAAAAGAAATGCTAATTCCAACAGCAAATCTTTATCAATAATAGGAGGAGCTGTCAGATGCAACATATATTTCCAGACAGCTAATCTGACAATGGATCCTCCAGTAGACATTGCACAGTTACAAATGTAGACTAAAAGGAGACCTAAAATATGATATACTGTAGTGGAACTCAAGTATCAATCAAGCACCGTCAGCTAATACATGCCACTCAATCACAGTCATTCTTTAGCGTGTGGTACAATCCGCCTATCTGAAACTGTGGAGCAGAGCTAGACTCCAGTCTTGGCAGGGCTTGCTGTTACGCTTGTAAATCCTTGCGGATGCCCTGATGGATTGCCGTAAGTGCATTTCCACAGCAATTTTCAATCGGTGCTTAAAATGTTGAATTAGGCCGAAATCAATTTGCATTACCAGCTAATCAAAGCACCATATTTCCAGGTAATCAAATGGTTTTTATTTCCTCCACCCCCCCCCCCCTTTTCAGCCAAAGTGAGGGGAGCTCGTGAGGCCTTGATAAGCACAGATGGGCTGTGTCAGTGCCGCCTACATCTGGCCCTGCCTCCCGATGGTAATACTCCCCTGTCTCCGCTTTGTAGCCAAGGACCCACTGCCAGGCTCAGGACAGTCCCATTACGTTGGGATTCAGTCCTCTGTCACGATCCCAAAGAAACGGGATGGCTGGGTGTTGGAAACACATGCACCATCCTTTTCAACATTTCATTACGACGTTCTCTTCTTTTACTGGCAAAATTGTTCGGGTTATATGGTTGCTGGGGATTGGGGATACTCAAAGGAGCCGTCAAAGAAAACACCCAATACCCTGCCATCAAACATGCGGCACAAAACAGCATGCTAATTATGTAACCACCTACCTCAGATGCGCGCTCTTGGCATGCCGTCCAGCTATTCTCCCCACTGCGATCTGCTTTCTGGTGTTCCCACAGGCCAGCACGTGCACAACTGCAACGACACCAACTAATTTCTCCAACTGAATAAGTGATCTGTAAGCAAACAGAGTTTACGCACATTTTAAATCACTGACTCTAAATATAGCCTTGAATTTGTCTTGCTGTCACGACTGCACCGTCACTGGCTTGGCCAGTTTTCACTTTCTGCTCGAGTGGCTTTCGGAACTTTCCATGTCGTCGTTGGTGTAGCACTGCTTGAGTTATGTTCTTTCACTAACTTGAAAACAAAAAGGCATTTTATAGTTATTTAGTATTTAGCATTGAGGGCTAAGTTTCAGAGCGAGAGAGAGAGAGAGAGAGCGAGAGATGCTTTGGAGCAGTGCTGTAGAGGATATGAATTATATGTGGATGTAAATCCGTTGTGGCTCAAGACTGGATATCACAGATGGTCGATGGTTTTTCTTTTTAAAATCCTAGTTGACATAGCCACAGCTGGGGAGGAACAGACTGTATTCAGCATGTGATATTTTGGCTTGAGAAAGCCTAATTTGACTAAATCTGTATCTTCACGATATATCAACAAGTATGAAATGAACAGTTGTTTTGATGCTGCTCCTTCATATTAAAGAAGTCACCAAATTGAGTTAAGAATAGCAATCTATGAACCTGGAATCTCAATTGCTTAATTTCATCACAAGAAAACCTGGCTTTGATTTAGGATTCTGTTACTTTTAAAAGTTTTTTTCTTTTCTTTTCATAACATTTGTACATTTATTTTAAGTTTACTCATATACTAATGTTTATAATAATTCATGGCATGCTGGATTTGCAAATTAAAATCTATTTTCTTATCATTTCTAAAATAAAAAAATAAAAACCCAAAACAAACACCTGCTTTTAATCGTCTCTTTGACAACTGTGTACACCAGATTGTCACCACCTGACAGACGATTCCTGGAGACACAGTTGATCTTTCTCAAGAGCCTCTGAAGGAACAAAATGCTTCCTCCTTCACAAAGAATTGAAAAGCCTGAGAAGTTATAAGAGGACAAACAGCAGGGATGTGTGCCACAAGTGGGCATCCAAGGATTAGAGTTTGAGTGTTCTTGAACAGCAAACATCTTGAAAAAAACATATTCCAGCTTGAGGGAGTTTTACAACACTCTCTCACGACGCCTGCGTAGCCCGCATTTTGAAATGTTCCGAGCACCTTGTGAGACACCTCCTCTTCCTCCTCCTGTGTGGTGTCAGCAAGCAAGCAAGCGGTCAAATGTGGAAGATAGTGCCCATCAAGTCAAACCTGGCACCTTTGAAAATTTTACTTATCAGTACAATGATTTCATGGCCCTGAATGGCAGTCAACCAACATCTCAGCACATGCTTGTCTCCTTACTGAGCGGTTCTTAGTTCCTATGAGGTGTGCTGGCCGTAGGCTGATATGATACAGAGGGACTGTTATCTGCTTGTTACAGTACAGCACGTTACCGTGACAATCCTAT